>JAJOZX010005136.1:247500-348955 GCA_023014485.1 Bathynomus jamesi
TACACTCTTTTGAAGGGAATACGGATGATATACTAATCAGTCAACAATGTCAAATAATGTAAGTGTTTTTCGATCTTTTTGGGATAAGAAGACGCAATATATTTTCATAAATTTATTAAATGAAAGAAATCAGTACAATAAACGAATATACGAACAAAAACATTATAATATACAACGAGTACGTACAATTGGAAAACGGTTTTTTATCTGTCTACATACCATTTCATCGTTTCGGTGAGTGTGACACGGATCAAATAAATTTAAAAAATTTATAAATTCTTTATCATTTGACATATGCATGAGAAATGAGACACAGTACATTCCGCAAACATTAGTAAAATATCCCTGCATACGAAATGGGTTCCATACAACTTCGGGAATATGTAACTGAGCGAGAAATTTTACAATAATAGGGTCACTCCAGGGTTGAGTACCGAGTGAATCAAAATAGTACAGGCGCTGTCTATTTTTAAAATAGACAGCGATCCAGTGAATCCCTTCATTACCGATGATGTCTGTGTTCACAATAAGACTACCGCATTCTCGCGTACTTGGCAAACTCAATGTTTCATTCTTCGCAAACACGCCGATAAATTTGGAACGTGTGACTCGCTCCATTACTTTCTGAAGTGTATTAGCATCCATTTTAAAAGTCAGTGATAACGCTTCTAAATCTATCTACTTCTATTAGGGCTTGCGATTCGAGATATACTAGTACACTAATAGGAGCGTCTATAGGCTTGGCGAATTCCAGCCGCACTGAGATGTTACCGCTCTGCTGTGGTGTTAAATGGGTATTTACGCTAGCAGATAAGTCAGGTGTAATGTCAAACGGATAAAGGTTAAATTGATCAATGAATTCTTCCTGCGTTACCCCATTACCAAGCTCATCACAATCACCTGCAATATGGGTCAGATTACTATAGGCTCTGGCACAAAGAGGTAACACAGCATCTGATGAATAGTCCGTACCCATTGTTCCACCCAAAGCAGTGCCATTAACGTATAGAGTTATATTTTTAAGTCCGAAATTCTCGAATTTAAAGGCACTCTTTTTATATTTTCCATTCACCGAAGCGTGGTCCTGCATGCCGATTAATATCCTTTTAGGAAGATTTCCCAGGGCAATGTTTTCTATCTGCTTCGATGCCAACCCTGCAGGAACCGTATATAGTTTGATCTGCACTCTGTTAATAGGATATTTCACTGTAGCGTTTAGTAAATTTTTCTCAATTTCTAGTTGTTTTGGTGAACTTAATTTCACTCGCCGTACGCGGAGGTATGTGTCCATAATGTGAACCACAACGGACTTTGCGCCCTCTTCTTGATTCGCATCCAGATTTAAGCAGATCTCAGGACTCGTGCGGGTGAGCTTTATTTTCATATCCACCCCGTTCACAAGCAACTTCTCCTGGAAAGTGAAATCTGTGTGCAACCGTCCAAAACACTCGTATATTTTCTTTTTAGAATTTTTAAATTTGTCCTTTATACTATTTTCATCTTTAGTTTGATAATATCCCTCCGCACTTAAAAAGGTAGCCTTCGCTTCTTTGGAAAAGTTGAGGACATTTTCCAAATAGGCTCGTAGATGATAGTACCCCGTGCCTGCCGATATGTTGGTCTGATTTAAATATACGTCACACTGGTTGAATATGGCGTGCAGAAAGTTTGTTTCAGGGTATACAGCATATTTGTCATCGCAGGCCGTTCCATCAGAATGGGCTATACGTAGCTTAGCGTACATGTGCACACAGCTTGGATCAAAAAAGTAAGGACCTGAGCTGGGTATCACGAATTCTATAGGTGCACTCGGGGAACTAATTGTGTTTAAAGGGTTAATTGTAATAAAATCACTGTGCTCAATAGAAACTTGGGTTGGCGGGAGCTCAAAAAAGGACAGCTCCGACTTACAGCATTGTGAACTACATGGGTGGATGAAGCGTGCCATGGCGAAATAGTGACTCCTCTCTCGACAAGTGGTAAACAAACTATGATTCATGAGATCAATATCCTTAGCTTATATCAGTCAAAAAAGTGGTCAACCATAGGTTTCATTCGCTTACAGCATTTCTTTTTTGATAGCCTTTTACGTTTAATACCACGTGACCCCTTCTTCTTCTTCCGGGGAGCCCTCCTCTTCCCGCCACCACGCATTTTTCTCTTTGCATCTTTGATGATTTCGTTCCGTGTACGCTTTAAATGTTTTTTTAGGGCTTCTTTAGGTTTAGCCCGGCCAATATGTCTTCTGCAGTGTTAAGGCCTGATTGTAGCGCTTTCCTTCCAAGGTATCTGGCACCCCTCTTCAGCAAAGGAACAGCCGTACGTAGTATGGATGAAAAAATGGATCCAAGTCCACTACCGCGCTGGTATCGCATCCCTCGATAGACGGTGAAAGGCTTTCTATCCATTATAACTCAGTGCGTCGAAAGTGTAGCTTCACTGTTAAGCTCCCGTTACCGAATGGGAAGTTTTCGCCCTCAATCGTTCTTATATATATTGTGATATTGGTTATTAAATTAGTTGCGACATTCACATAATGGGGTCTGTCATATGTAATACTCAAACTCCTTCCTCTATGGTTGGGGATGTGAGCAATGCGCAGCAGGCGTGCCTGGGTATCCCCAACAAACTGGTGCTCCACTATATTACTGTAAATATAGCACATGTCTGGGGACCTTTCAGCCAATTTCTCCATCTTCAATTGATACATTAATCTGGACAAGTTATATGTGTCTCGTGAAATGTGTCTCTTTGGAAGGCTGCGCTATATCGGCCGTTGGTTAGAATTTTGAACTTTCTATGTTCTTTAAGACATCTGTTAGTCTTTGATTTTAGGATTAGTGTATGTGCAGGGTTGTTTACGATTTCATATACTAAATCATTCGTAAGGTTTGAGTTTCTTAAACTTACGTTTAAGCCTCTCACAACATCCTCGGCCGAACCATATTGACCCGGCCCTAGTCTTACTTCTGTACTGTAATACCGTGCAATCTTAGTCCAAGCGATGCGCATAGTTTCATCCATAGCTACCCCAGCTTTTTCACACTCGTCAATGTCTCTAAGAATCGTAAAAACGGTTTCTTCATGTTCAATATTTAAAAAGACGGTGTCCAGCTGAATTTCGCATATCCCCACCTCATACGAATCACGACCCAATTCAATGTGCCCATGGAGTTCTGTTACAAAGTTGGCTAGCGTGTTGTTAGGGTGTACAGACAGGGACGAGGAGGACGGGAGTGTGACGTAGAAATGGTTAGGAGCCATGTTGCATACTATTTAAGCTTCATTATTGCATCAGCTTTTATATAGGTGTTGAAGCTTTCTGGGTACCCTAGCCATTTCACCAGGTACATTTTTCTCCTTCCTGAACCTTTGCTTCCTAAAATTTTCTCAATTTTAAACACATTTTTTTCTAAATTAAACGCACTTTCTGCAATTCCTCGCGGTAAAAGCCTCCTGAGATTTCTTCCCCATTCAAATCTTCAATGTAATACATCATTATCACACCTTTAGGTCTCACAGCCCTAACTTTAAAAATCTCGCGTGTCCATCCTTGCTCAAAACCCTTTGCGAATTTATTCCCCGAACGCGACAGCCTTACATAATCATTGATTTTGAAGCGCACAGAGTGTGGTGGTGGTGGTGGTGGTGGTGGTGGTGGTCCATCTCTTCTCGGGAGCGTACCTCTTTCTAAAACTTCGTTAGGTGTTGCCCCAATCGTGCGATGGTGTGAGCGGTTGTAGGATGATGCCAATGGTTCCAGAATGTCTAGAAATCTGTATGTGTTTTTATGTGTAAAATAACGGTGCATGCGTTCCTTTATGGTGCGCTGAACTCTTTCAGCTAAAGAAGCCTTATGTATAGAATTGGTTGTGTAATAGCTGATATTAAACTCTGTCAACATATTCTGAAAAGCACGGCCTATAAACTCCTTCCCCATATCCGTACAAAAATAGCCAGGAACCCTGTTTTCTTTTAACATTAGCGTTTTGGTGGCTTTAGCAACTGTTTCAGGTGATTTATTTTTCAGAGGAACTAGCCACAGATATCTAGAGAATACGTCTATTATGAATAGAATGTAGCGGTAACCATCGTTATACACAGAGTATCTTTGCATGTCTGTTAAATCTGCTTGCCAAATAGAATCAATCGAGGAAGCCGTTGTCTTGGCTGTTTTAAACCTTTTTCTCACAGGCTTATGAAGCGTATAAGCGTCCTGCTCCCTCAAAAATCTTTCAACATCTTTTTTTCCTACTCCGTAAACGTGCAGTCTATCTACGCCGCCGTAAGAGGATGGGGCAGAAATGTCATAATAACGTTTAGTTAATACGTTAGCCATTTGCGTATTTTAGAGGCAGGTGGGTAGGGTTGGTTTAACCTCTTCTTTCTCCTCTTGAAAGGTGTTACCGCAGGGGGTGACGGCGTCTTCAATTGTGCCACAGACGTTGCGTGTTCCAAGTCTTTTAACCTGTTCAGATTTCCTATCAACGTTTTAGGGACATTTATTTGTTGTAGTCTTGCTTTAATATGCTTCCATCCTGATGGTGATGGCCTATCCCACTTTCTCACCAGATCATGGACAATGTCTACGATATTCGATCCCTGTACCTTTGATCCTTCCACAATGATCTCCCCTGTATCGGTCCATTGTATGGCGGGATCCTCATTCAATAGATTATAAAGACTTAAGCCTTTACTCCTCAATGTAAGTGGGAGGGTATTTTTTAATACATGTTCGATATGTTGTGTGGCTAATCTTTTTGGTTGATCAGCTGTATCGTCGGGTACAGGTCCTATGTCGCCATCGGTGCTGTGCCTAATAACCACAGGAATCTCCGTAGGGCTCTTATAATTTTCGTACTCGTGAAGAAATTTCTGCAGAGCTTCTTGGTATAAGATTCTTTTCTCATCAGGTGTTTTTTCACTGTTTAATAGGGCTAACAATTCGCTTTCCATTCTTTTAAGTCTGCTTTTACGGGGATCTAGATCCGTGTCTCTTTGCAGTGAAGCGTACACCTCGTGGGGAATCACTACCACTTTCTTCATTATATTAATCTAGTCAGTAAAGGGCCCAAAACTGAAAATAAGATGGGGAGAAATGACCCTCCTGTTTGCACAATAACTCGTTTTTTCTTCGCTACAGTTTGACTTTTACGAGCGAGTGTACGTATTATGTTCTTGTAGCGGCGTAGGCGAGCCTTCTGATGGGTTTCATTGATACATTGCAATTTATAACGTTAAGACAGATTTCACAGATGCATTTTAAAAAGTCGGCGTCAATATTTTTAATAAACATCTGCTGCATTGCCCGGGGCAGTCGATGATAGATTTTTATTAATTCATGGTATTTCTTTAGTCTCTTTGTCATTCTGGAATATACACCGTTTCAGGCTCGTTTGGAAATATATTCGTTCGCAGAAGCACTCTAAACGTGTTTCGCGGATGAAGGTCGCAAAGCAAATATCCGTAACGCGTGCTTGTAGCTTCTTTATAAACTTCCAAAAACTCCTTACGCTGATTCGGGAACATTTGATTGGCTAATACCCCAATTTGTGATACATCTCTACGTTGCGCGAATAAGACTAGATATTGCGTATTTAACGACACATCGCGCATGTATCTATTTTTGAAAAATAGATTCTGATTGATGAAGAACACGCTTATGTTAAGATGGTGGGAGTATACTGTAAATGTCTCGGCAAACGTTTTATCCATCTCCAACATGAGATCGTCAATTACAATGATTGTATGTTCAGTTCCCTTTAGCGAATTAACGTCATATACACCTTTGTGGAACAAAATATCATCTTGGTACTCGTTGAACGCTGATTGATACGTCGAATAGCACCATATAACTTTATGCACAAATTTCGAGAACATCTCGCCCTTTTCTTTAATGATTTTAAGCATAAACACAGTTTTACCACATCCTGTAGGTCCAGATATAATACATGTGGATGGGCTCGTGAATCTGAATTTTTCTACAGAGTCCATTTCTAACACGTCACACTCCTAAGTGGGTCATTTACAAAATATTACAAATTTTGAGTGCTGATCCTTATATTTCTTCTCCCACAGAACCGACGATGAGGTAGAGCACCCTATCATTACGGATGACCTCGACGACAGTGTGATCTCCTCCCCTGAACCAGCGATACAGGTTGCACGTCCAAAGCGGAGGTATGAGAACCCCACATCAGGTATAAAGCGGCCGAAATACGTACCTGTTGCAGCAGATCCCCAACCCTCAACCGCAACAACCTCCCCAGCAGCAGCACCTCCCCCTTATTCCGCCCCCCGTTCTGTTAAGTCTACAATAATAGATCCCCAACCCTCCTACGCAACAGGGCCCCCATCAGCAGCAGCAGCCCTAATATATCCACTAATTCATCCGCCCCCCGTTCTGTTGAGGATGTTATTACGTTCGAGTTAGTGCGATCCGCTGCCCCCACCCCCGCCTTGACTAGAAATCGGTATAGAGTTAGGGTCGACCCTAGAGCCCTGTATAGCAATGGAGTTGAGCGCGGGATACGCAGGGTAGTACAGCATATTATAGAGTTTGCTCTTCAGAATCGCGACGAGCGTGAGGTCAGGACGAGTCTGTCCTTTGGGTTCGGGTCAGATGACGGTGATGTAGACGATTATTGGGTGATAGTACCGTTCAGGCGTTTGGCTGCTGAAGATGTAGAATATATATTAGGGCGTATAATGCAAGCCGTCCAAAGTAGTATAGCCTTCAATATGGACAACTTCACGGTAAATATTGACCATGTATACCGTGTTGCGGGTCATAGTGCCATACCGTACACTCTTAACTTCAATTCTCCAACTATTTACCGAAGGCATATAAACGTCGATCGTGGTTGCGGCTTTATAGCAGTACTCTTAGCACGTATGTTTACTGTACAAAATACACGGACTCAAAAAATTTGGCTGCCTACGATCGTTGAGCGTGCCCGTAAACTAGCTGTAGACTGTGAACTTGAATTTGACTGTAATATGGGTCCTGAAGAGCTGAGAAAGGTAGAACAGGAAATGAATGTGCGCATAGTTGTATTTGGTTTGGATGATCGCCACCGGACTGTGTATGTTTTTAAAAGCTGTGTGAGAGATCGTACAAGACCCCTACTTATTTTAGGATTGTCAGGGACAACGTATCTCCCCATCCGTAATATAAGGGGGCTTTACGCGAGTTATGACAAAAGTCGAAAATATGGGAGACATCATGATTTGTGTAAGGGGTGCCTCGAGTTTGCGGCTGATATAGTGAGACATTGTAAAGAATGTCACATGGTATGTGAGCAGTGTAAAAGCACCAAATGTGAAAGCCGTGTAGTTGAGAAGAGAGACTGTGATGTGTGTAGACGCACATTTTTCAATAATAGCTGCTTTGATCTCCATAAATCAATTGGTACGTGCAGGAAAATGAGAATCTGTGAATGTGGTATGTTTCACACAATGGATAATTGGGGAAAATTTAAGCACAAGTGCGACGTAATTCACTGTCCTACATGCCAGGAGGAATATAAGGCGGATGGAGTAAAGCATGTGTGTTATATGAAAGATGCTAAGCCTAAAAATAACCCTTGTATAACTGTGTACTACGATATAGAAACATATACGAACGCTGAAACCAAAGAGGTAATTCCACATTTACTTGTGAGCCAGACCATCTGTGATGAGTGTATGGGTATCGAATGTGACGAGTGCCCCAAATGCGGTAAACGGACAAACGTTTTTAAAACGAATGTCAGCGATAGTCCTGTGAAACTATTTGTGTCCTATATTGTCAAGTTAGCCGACAAGTTCAAAAAAATGACTGTGTATATTCTCGCCCATAACGGGGCAAAGTTTGACACGCAGTTCCTTTATAAGGAGTTGCTTGAACACGAATCCTCTGAGATATTTACAGGTGATCCATTGAAAAGAGGCAACAAATTAATACAGATGCAGATAAGAGGCAATGTACAATTTAAAGATACTTTATTATTCACACCTTGTAAATTAGCAAAGCTACCCAAGGTGATGGGAGTAGCAGCTGAAGTTTCCAAAGGATACTTCCCATACACTTTCCTCACCAGCGAGACTTTAAACTACGTAGGCCCACCGCCCCCCAAACATTATTTTGACTGTATGGATGAAGACTTTGATCGATACTACGACAGTTTTAATGAAAGTAACCCTTATAATATAGCTGATGAATGTAAGCGTTATTGCGTGAATGATGTGCGCGTGCTTAGAGTATGTTTCCAGGCCTTTAGAAGTATGTACATAGCCCGTTTCAAATGCGATCCAGTGCAAGTCGCAACCACCATCGCATCATTATGTTTTACGGTGTTCAAGAATAACTTCATGCCTAAAGACACCTTAGCCATTATTCACCGAAACAACCCCCGCAGTTACGGACACAAGGCTATTTACTGGCTCATACACCTGCAGCAACAAACAGGTGTATACATAAAGCACGCCCGCAACACGGGTGAAGTACCCATTAAGATTAATGGACGTGTTTTTTGGGTTGATGGGTTAAGTGAAAACCGTGTCACTGGTGTGAAGACTGTGTATTCCTTTAATGGATGCTGGTGGCATGGATGCCCCCGTCCTGAGTGCGGTATCGTCGGAGATATCAACGGTAGGTCTCCTGCCGACTGTCTTGCATCGACCCGCACCCGCGATCAACTTATAGGATCACAGTTCACTCACAAAGTCTTGTGGGAGCATGAATATGATGCACGGATGGAGACAGACGTTTATACCGTGAGGAAATAAAAGCGATCAAGCGTTCAATGGTGCTGGATCCTCTCAAATGTGGTGATAGCTTGTTTGGAGGACGTACAAATCCTTTCAGACTATACTTCCCACCTACGGAGGGCGTGAAGCTCCATTACTACGATTTCTGTTCTTTATACCCATACGTGATGAAGAGCAATCCGTACCCCGTGGGCGCTCCTGAGAAACTGGTGGGACCTAGCATACCCTCCATCAATGAATTTTCAAAAAATTTGAATGATCATTACTTTGGGCTCTCTTTCGTAGACGTACTCCCCCCACGCAATTTATGGATGCCGATCTTACCTGTCGTTATCGACGACAAGCTCATGTTTCCCCTGTGCGTGAAGTGCGCTGAAGAGGATAACGGCGAATGTAACCATATACCCCACCAGCGTAAGATCAGAGGCGTATATACAAGTCCTGAGCTGGCCCTAGCCGTACGCCATGGTTATAGAATACTGAAGATACACGAGGTGTGGAGGTTTCAGAAGCTCCCCAACCTTTTCACACCATATATAAACGCCTTTTTGAAGGATAAGGTTGAAGCATCAGGGTATCCGCGAGGAGTTGATACCGAAGATCAAAAGTCTGCCTATATTCAACGTTACCGCGACCGCGAAGGTATACAACTTGATCGTGTCCAAATTGTAAAGAATCCTGGCAAGCGCTTTAGTGCAAAGTTATGTCTAAACAGTCTATGGGGAAAATTTGCTCAGAATACCGGCAGATGGAACATTCATTTGGCACAAAGTTATAGCGATGTCTGGGATTATGCCAATGCCCCCGATAAAGAGGTCATGGAGATCGTGAATGTAGGTAATACTTACGTAATAAAGTACAACAACACTGAATTTGCCACAGATACCTCAAGGGTTACAAACATACCTGTGGCGAGCTTCACAACAGCCTACGCCCGTATAAAACTTTGGAGTCTATTGCATTCTCTTGGGCGGAGAGTATTGTATGCCGATACAGATAGCGTGATATTCACAGAGAGGGAGGGTGATTACATGCCCGCTATTGGGGAGTTCCTCGGCGAACTCACTGATGAGATCAAGGATGAGTATGGGGACGACGCATACGCCGACTCTTTTATCTCAACAGGACCTAAGACTTATGGGGTACGGGTCAGGGTAGGGGATGAAATGAAATATATCGTGAAGGCAAAGGGTATTACGCTCAACCATGCGAATCGGGAGGTTGTTAACTTTGAGTCGTTGAAGGATCTAGTATGTTTGGAACCTCACCAACTAATTGTAGGCACCCACAATTTTCGGGCGCAGAAGCTGGGAGGCGTGAAGGAACTTAGGGGTACGATGGTGTGCCGTAACACCTATAGGAAACGTTACCAGTTACCTGGCACCTATGATACCGTACCCTTTGGATACCAATGATGCTTCTAACTCACACGTCTTGTATATAATCGTATCTATTTGTAAATATATATGTATATATAACTTGAATATCTCGAATCGTATTTGTAAATATATGAATATCTCAATAATCAAATAGCGTTTCACTTTCTCCTTTGTGTGTGTGTGTGTGTGTGTGTGTGTGTAGGTGAAAGTTCTAAGCTCCGCCCACTGCGTGAGTCATGCTACTATCTGGGAGTCCCTGCGTGGTCAGTCGACCGCAGTAAGCCCGAGAGATCAGACGTGTATTCAGATCAGACGTATATTGAAATGGCTACCTTTAATATCGCTTGCACAACGTTTATGAAATGGTATTCAGTAAAGTGTGAGGATGTGGTGGATACCGAAAAACTTCCTATTCCCCCCTCCTATGCCTCTTTTAAAACCACATTGGATTGTGCGAAGTTCCAAGATGTACAAATACTCTACGGATGTTCTGGTGAGACTGTTGAAGGCTTTCGTTGCACAGACGATGTGCTGAAGTATACTGCAGGGCTAAACTTTATAAAGTCTCACATACACCGTGAAGTAAAAGAAACAACGCGTGCAGAAGAGAAGCAGCAGGTATGGATAATGAGCCTTGTGGATGGGTGGTGTGACAAGCGGTATTACGTCATGTTACACCATGTCGATTACTCATACCCTACGTCTGAAAATGTGAATCTCGTGATCATGGACAATCTTAGGTGTTTTTATCACTATATTAACGTATATCATGATGAGGTTCATAGTGAGGTTGTGGCTAGTGCCATGCGTGAGTTTTTAACAGATTTTAGAGACGAGCATCGTTTGATGGGTAGAAAGGAAAAATATGAGCATATGTTCCTCTCAAATAGTGCGCCGGAGTGTGGAGATGATTAGCGCCTAGTTCTTATCCAAAGTGCGTAGGCTGGTAGTGACGAAACGGCAAAACAAATATGTGCAACAATTCGAGTCGTACGAACATGCCCATTCACGTATCATCGAGTCAGCCGCCCGTCGAACCGTTCCTGCCTGTGCCTCACACGGCTCATAGTTATCTCAGAGCTTGAGCCGAGTAGAGTGCGCTCCTCGAATACGATGGAACTTCCTTTGAGCAGCATTCTCAACGCCTCGTACGATGTGTCCGTGACGAAATCGTTGCGCGTGTTCAGGCGTAATTCCGGTACCATTAGTTATGTACTGGAAACGGAATGTAGACCGACAAACAAACGGGTTTATTTAAGTATCGAGGAGATGAATAGAATCTTCGTGATAGTTGATAAGTGGTGTGAAGATCGTTATAAAATACCTGCTAACGTAGGTACAAGAAGAGAGCAGATTAGTGACGCGCCCTCATACGCCGTTGTATGTACGTTGTGTATAAATAACGATCGGCCGTGCATTGATATAAGGCTTATGTGGAAGAATGCTTCTGATAATAACGCTCTTATTCCTACGCGAAACCGTTTCATCCTCGACAGAATGTTTGAAATCGTCGGATTCCGTAAACTGAAACCTATATTAGACGCGCGTGTTACGGATATGTTTTATTTTGATACAGTACTTGAATACGCATACACTGCTCTGCTCGATGGGTTTACCGAGTGTAGGACTGGTGAGAATGGTCTAGTGCTGGATGTTTATTTAAAAAGTTTAGACTCTTTGAAATACCATGAACTTTGGTACAAAGCAATTGATCGGTACAAGGCTGAGCTCACCTACACCGTTCACCCTGAAGAACTATTTCTTTATATAACGCGCAGTTGCCGTAACGATTTAGAAGATTATTTCAATTGCCGTTATGTTGAGTGAAGAGTTCACGATTGAAAAGCTCGAGTCGGTAGAAATAAACCCTCGATTGGAAAAGCATTCTTATAAACTTGCGTTTAATAATGTAGCTAACGATGAACTCTTTGTGCGTGCTTTTGAATGTATTCTAGACGTATTTAAAGATGACTTGCCAACCGGTTGTAAAGTGGGGACAAAAATAGTACTGAACGATATGAAAGCCATTCATATCGAATACAGGTTTCCCTATACTTTAAGCGGTGAAATATTATTAAGCCGCATAGACTGCGTAATGCAGAGCAATAATGATGTAATTGTAAACTCGATTAAGACCGATTTTAGTATTTTGAAAAAAAGTGAATTGTATATATATTTTGATTATGTACATATTTCTATTGATTTGTGTTTATATATATATATATATATATATATATATATATATATATATATATATATATATATACATTTTGCTTGATATTTCTCCTGTACTGTTATGTACATATTGAAGTGTATATGAAATGTATTTTATTTATATATCACCATATTTGTGTGTGTGTATATTTCTGTTATGTACATATTGATGAAATGTATATTTTATTTTATATATAATTATGTGTATATATTTGTTATACGCATATTCCTCAAATGTATATGAAATGTATATTTTATTTTTATATATATATATATATATATATATCCATAATTGTGTGTATATATTTCTGTTATACGCATATTCCTCAAATGTATATTTATTTTCTATATATTTATAATAAAAAGAATGATGCAATGTTGTTTATTGTTATGCCTTCTACTACCGGTATTCTGTATACAACAGGTATCTGGCAATATTTAAGCCTTCTAAGCCAACTGGCTGATTAGGAGTCTATAATAATAATGTATGCAATAATAAAAAAAAAAGAGGTATCTGACAACCAGCCAACTGGCTGATTAGGAGTCTATAATAGTGTATACAATGGAATACATGGCGCTATCTGGCAACTCAGCCAACTGGCTGATTAGGCGTATATAATAATAATAATAATGTATACAATGGTATCTGGCAACTCAGCCAACTGGCTGATTAGGAGCCTATAAAACAACCCCAACTCGGCTGATTAGGCGTATATAATAATAATGTATGCAATAATAAAAAGAGGTATCTGACAACCAGCCAACTGGCTGATTAGGCGTATATAACAATAATGTATGCAATAATAAAAAGAGGTATCTGACAACCAGCCAACTGGCTGATTAGGATAATAGTGTATACAATGGAATACATGGCGCTATCTGGCAACTCAGCCAACTGGCTGATTAGGAGCCTATAAAACAACGCCAGACCGGCTGGAAGTCTCAGTGTGCACTTGGCTCCTGCCAGGTGAACACCTCTCCTCCTTTCTCTCCTCCTCCTTCTTTCTCTTGGGGGATAACGCCGCCTCCAAGTTTTCCCCCCACCCCCCTTTCCCCCACCCCCCCCCCTTTGCAACATCCCCCTTTGCAACATTACATAATAACCTGCAACATTCCTGCACTCTCCCCTTTTGCGGCTATACTACTGGTCACATCCGCATCCGCGGAACATCCTCACATTTTCTCGCATCCGCATCCGCACTTTGGACTGCGGATGTGGACCGTTGAGATAAAACGTCATTAATAAGCGGAAATTATCAAATTCTACTATAATAATAGAACTAGTTCATTGTGCGCAAAAGTGATGCAAGCGACAAGACGAGAGGCTGTTCTTGTATGAAGTTACTCTCTTGCAACCTACTTAGATCCACGTTACAAAGCTAAGTTATTTTCACCTAGTACATTAGAACGAGTTAAATCATCACTTGGCAAAGCAGTTGAAGAGCTTCAATCTCTTGAATCTGTCGCTTCGCCACCCACCAAAAGAATAAAAGTTTCAGTGACAGAACCAACACCTTCAACGAGCAAATCTATCACAGAATCTCTCTCTCAGTTTCTTGAGTCAAGCAGCAATGACGAGACCTACGCGATGTCAAAAGATGTAGTAAAAATGATCGAGAGCTATCACCAAGAAAAACGCCTGGCTGCATGTGACAATCCTATTAGTTGGTGGAAAAATACGCAGAATATCTATCCATACTTGAGTAAACTTGCAAAGAAACATTTAGCCTGTCCTCCAACAAACGTACCAAGCGAGAGATTATTTAGCAGTGCTGGATTAATATATGATGAAAGAGAAACAGACTGGCAGCAGAAAAGGCAGAAAAATTAATGTTCCTTAAGCATAACCTTCCTATAATTAAGTTTGAACATTAAACGATGAACATCTTAGTTTACTTTATTTTAATTACTCATTTATAAATATGCCTAATAAAACTTTAAACTTAATATAAATAGTTATCAAGCTAATTAAAGATCTCTTTCTATAAGGGTTGAGGTTGGGGAAAGAGGTCGGTGGGGTGCATTTGAGTTGGGTTCACGTCCCGCATCCTGGTAACACAATTATGGTTTCTAATTGTGGCTGAAACTCGACAAAATATAACGAATTTATTTGCAGACGAATTCACTAATTGATTTCTATATTAGTTAGATGCTTGATATTATTTTATATGTTCAGAGAAAAGTACAGCAATTATTGTACAATTAATCAATTATACTACATTATAGCTACAGCTCTCTCTATATAATAACTTATTATATACGTTAAACACAACAAATCTCGAATATATCATAAAAAATAACGAAAATGTAGACATCCGCATCCACATCCGCGGATGTCGAGATCAAACATCCGCATCCGCATCCGCGGATGTGAAAAAAATGACATCCGCTACATCACTAAAAACAGTAATAAAAAATTACAAGTAATTGAAGTACTAATAACGGTGTTTAGTGGGGCTATAGACAAATATTTTCATACCGAGAACGCCATAGTCTAAGTCAATGGTTCCCAACCTCTTTTAGGCCAACGGCCCCCTTATATCCATCAGTATTTGCTGGTGCCCCCTCATAAAGATAATAATATAACAGGATAAGTGATAAGCGACTTATTAATAGAAGATAACAATTTTACAGTTTCCTTGCGCCCCACTAAGATTCTCATACGCCCACGTTGGGAACCCCTGGTCTAAGTCAAAGCTGGACTGACAAATAGCTTGGACAAATGGATTGTCTGAGGTTTCAATTTTTTGCTTTACACTGTGTGTGAAAAATGCTCTGTATGAATTGGTCCACAATTAACCCACCCCTTATTTCTCCAGTCTAACTATAGAGTAGATCAAGTCTAGCCTAGAGGGGTCAGCCTAGAGATTCCGGAAATGGTCCAGAGCGGGCAGATAAATTGAGGTCCACAGTAGGATTCCTCACCAAACTAGGTTAGGGCAATCTACCTTTACCTTTGTTAAGCTATGAGTTGATGCTGGGTCTTAGGCCACAATGTAGGCCTAAGTTGTCTGACCCAGCTTAATTTAATGAATCTACCTAAACTGGGTTAAAAACACAATTAGTCACTTACTGCTAGTTATTAGAGAGTCCCTTATCCCGTCTTGTTTGATTGTTAAGAGCGTACTTGCTGGTGGGGATCTTTCTTCGTTGTCTGTTCTTGTCCCTTCTCCAGTTCCGTCTTCTCGCCCCGTTCCTCGTTTTCGTTCTCCTCTGTCGGGCTTTTTCCACCAGCGTCGTGTTGGTTTTTTCCTCGGTTGGTTGATCAGTAATGTATATCTATTACCGAGCACGCTCTTGTCACACAGTATATAAATACTAGTGTGGAGAATAACTCTGGTGAGCAACCAATTGGTTTCATTCACCCAGTTATTGACATAAAAGGAATTTAATAATTGTTAGATTAACTACCTACCTACTCAGTGAACCATTTTCGTTACCTCCCAACTACCCACTCATCAGTTTTCCATACTGTATTTAGCATGTCTTGCCGAATATTGCGAATCTGAGCACCTTCGAGGTAACTTATGCAGCAGCGTAAAAGATGTTATAAAGCAAATTTAGGGTTCTGCTCGGACCTTTTTTTATAACACAGGCCTGCGAATGAGAACTTTGTAAGAGTTGTTTTCTTACTAATAACTGATTTTATATAATTCAACTACGCTGATTTCGAGTAAGGTGTCCATTTTTTTTCTATCACGTAAGGATTTTCTGTAAACTGAAAGGGAAAAACAACAACATAAATAAATATTATTTATTTCAATTTACATTAGGTACCTATTTCGCTTTATACTAATTACAAATGCATACAACTTAAAAAAAAGAAGACTATTAACGTCAATTACATATTCATCTTTATTTGTCCTGAGTTTTCTTGCGAGATCTATGCCTTTTAGTCTCGAATGTACGCGCTGTTCCTTTTCTTTTATGTAATAATTCTGGAGTATCCCGTTTCAACATCGAGCAGTAATCAGCCATCATGCTGATGTCCCACCTTCCCTGATATCTCTTTTCCATTTCTTTGATGTCTTGGTGAAACCGTTCTCCTTTTTCTTCGCTGAGTGCTCAGAGATTCTCAGGGAAGTAATCCAAGTGTGAATGTAAGAAATGTAATTTTAAACTCGTATTACAACCCAACTCTTTGAACTTATTTAGCATGTTGTTCACAATGATTTGGTAATTTGGGTCCTTGCTGTTCCCCAAAAAATTTGCTGATAACATCCTTAAATGCAATCCACGCTTCTTTTTCAAGATTGTTCATTGTTCTTTCAGTGTTCATCTAAAGTCAGTTTTCTAATCTGGGTACCAACGAAAATTCTTTCTTTCAATTTTGCTTCCGAAAGAGTTGGGAATTTACCACACAGATACTTAAAACAATCTCCATCTTCGTCCAAACCTTAACAAATTGTTTCATTAAGCCCAATTTTATGTGAAGCGGAGGTAAAAGGACTTTCTTCATGTCAACCAAACTTTTTCACGTTGAATGTTTTAGAACCAGGTGTCAGGTTGACTCTGCGTGGCAATTCCTTTTTTATCCAGTGCTGAGTTCTTGCTCGGCTATCCCATTCACACAAAAAAACATGGAAACTTCGTATAACCTGGTTGTTGACCTAACCACATACAAATCACTTTTAAGTCTCCACAAAGTAGCCAACCATGTTCTTTGTATTTAACCTTAGCTAGAAGAAGCTGAAGATTTTCGTACGTTTCCTTCAAGTGAACCGAATGACTCGAATGAGCCACAGGAACGGATGCATACAATTTACTGTTGTGAAGAAGGACGCCTTTTAGACTTCTTTTGGAGGAATCAATGAAAAGTCTCCACTCATTTGGGTCATAGACTGCAGCGCCGAGCTTTAAGTATTAGTTCCGAAACATTGTTGCAATATACCAGTGAATTTTCTTAAGAAAAATATTGGATAAATTCTTTTTCTCGATTTCTGTACCAGTAAAATGACGTCCCGGGAGAAAGCAAGTTCTTTGCACGAAGTCTGGATCCCCAAATCTCTGAAGAATCCTTCGGGCGACACATCTCTTACCAAATCATTAAGTTCACTTTGTGTAAACAATTGGGGTTCACCAGATGTTTCGGTTTGGAGACAATCAATATCATCGTTTCCATCGTCGTCAGACACCGTATCAGATGAAGTTATATCAAGAGTATTTGGTTTAGTAGGTACAGGTATATCACTATACCAGGTCCATGAGCAACAGTCTTATAGCAGACTGAAAGTTTGGATAAGAAATTTCCTTTTTATTTTTAGTATTGTAGCTTTGCACGTTACATGAACAAAAATAGCAGTCATTGCTGTGACTTCTAGGCTCACGCCAGACCATTGCAATCCCTAAAGGTAAAGAATCCTTTTTACCTTTACTCCTCAGTCTAAATTGTTCAATACAAACACTGCAAACTTTATGTGGAGCCCATGATTTGTCTTGATCCCGAAGTTTCATTCCGAAGTACGCATAGTATACTTTCTTGACGAAGTCTGTAATATCTCGCCTTTGTTTTTTTACAGTAAATTTTTCACAAATATAACAGAAAATGTTTGAGCTATTTACACACCCTTTGGTTGCCATAGCGACAAATAAACAAATTTCAAGAGAGAAATATAGTCACCGCGCACCT
The DNA here is from genome assembly GCA_023014485.1 of Bathynomus jamesi. Taxonomy (NCBI): domain Eukaryota; kingdom Metazoa; phylum Arthropoda; class Malacostraca; order Isopoda; family Cirolanidae; genus Bathynomus; species Bathynomus jamesi. The sequence continues at coordinate 265,474 of JAJOZX010005136.1, forward strand.
GTGAATAATAAAGAACTATAACCTCGCACGCACTAGACAAACTGACTCATCTCGTGGCTAGCTTGTCAATCACTTATATACTAGCGGTGCGTTTCTCGAATGTTCTAGAAGACGCTATGGCGTCACTGATCTGGAAGCATTTATAGGCAGTAGCTTTTAATCAAAATTTAATTGAGTCAATTTTAATGAAAATTACTTAATATGAAATATGACATTTTGTGAAAAATCTGTACGTGATGGCGAAAAATGAATATTATTTTCAAAATCAGCATGCAAAAATTACTGATAAACTATTTCGGTCAACAAAACCATCTCCGTCCTGTGATAATTAGCCCATAATTGCTGCTCAAATATATCGGTGCAGAAAGTACAAAAAGGGCCTCTTTAGCTTCGCTTGTACAGAGTCCAAGGTTCTTTATAATCATACTTGCTTTTGCACAGAAACTTTTCGATATCGTTTTCTTGTGTCTGAGTCGTCACTCAAAAAGCTGGTGACAATTTCACCCACATACTTAAGTTCTTGTACTTCCTCTGTTGGTTCGCCTTTCATCTTGAAACTATAATATTAACCGTTTGTTTGAGCTTTTCGGGTGGAATTGCATAATCCTAGTTTTTGTAACATAAAAATTAATATTGTGGTTCCGTGAGTATAATTTGCAATTTTTTTACAAAATGATCTAGACCAGTGGTTCCCAACCTTTTTTGCGCCATGCCCCACCTCGACACCTCAAAAAATTTGATGCCCCCCCATTAATATAAAAACAAATTTAGTGTTGAAAAGGTATTATTTAAAATTTACAATAATATGAGTACATTTAATATGAGTTACCGTACATTCAATATGAGTAAATAAACTTGAGGTTGAAGCTAACTAAATTATTATGGAATTGTTGTCGTCGTGTAAAAATGTTGCAAATAAAAATAATTATATGTTATTGAAATTTTAAAATATATTTACTTATAAAAATTATTATGTATAAATTTCATTTTATTGTAGCATTTTCAAATTGCCCCCCCAAAATATTCAGATTGCCCCACGTCGGGAATCACTGATCTAGACAGTTAATTGAAGTGCTTATTAGCACCATATCATTGGTATGAACAAAATTATTTATCCTTGTTATTTATACAACCCCCTCTTGCTTCATTACGATAAGTAATTAAACAACATACATACATCAAAAAACTAAACACCCAAATGAGGAGGGAGACATTCTCTGATATAGGTGAGGAAGAAGTGAAAATGTAGAAACTAGAGTATACACATTCATTTACACCGGCATCCTGGTGGACCAGCACCCGCCAACATGGCTTAATTCTACACCTGCGGCGCTTCATACGCCATGTGTGGTGGTGCTTTCAGGCTTTGCCAAAATAAAAAAGACGGGGTCCCGAATTTACATACCTATAACAAACCTCCTCTCTCCCAAACTACTTGCAGCGACTTTCGTGCATCACCCAGATCAAGTCCACGCTTCCTCACGCAATCATTCACCATGTCCATCCACCTTCTGGCCTTCCCCTCCTTCTCCTACCTTTGCAAAGACTTATACACTCTTTTCACAACTCTCATATCTTCCATTCTTTCAACATATATAAACTAGGGCATGGCTCTGATTAATCAGTTAATCATCGTTTCGAATTTAATCATTAATTAATAATAATAAAAAAAAAATTAAATGCTGAGAAATTATTAATTTTCCTTATAATTTCAGCAGCATTTTGCCTTAAATTTTGTAATGTATCATTCGAATTTGGCACCTTTTTGTATCTATAAACTGTCTAATCCGCCCATGCCTGATTTCTTGAACTAAAGCAAACTAAATGTTTGAGCAAAATGTTTTCTTCGGTCTTATCTCACGCAACAGAAACAATAAAGCTCTTTCTTACTCTTTTCAGAAGTATTTAATTTTTAATAATTTTTAATCAGTTAATCATTGATTAATTAGAAAATTTCATCATTCATCACTTGTTCCTAAAAATTATTAATTAACCAATAACCATGCCCTAGTCTAAACCACCTTAAAACATTTTTCTCACTTTTCACTTCCACCAAATTCTAAACCACATCTCTCCAGGCCCACACGATTTCTCACTGTCATTTCTCCTCACGCCACACATACTTCTAAAGTTATCCATCTCGACTGCTCTTACCCTTCACTTCTCCCTTTCATGCCATGTCAGTGTTTCACACCCATACAAAAGTGTCGGTATTAACCAATGGTAATTTTTTTTCTTGCCCATACGCTGCAATGTTGGAATTTTTACCTTTTCGCGACCTTAGGTCAAGATATTTGACCTATTGTTCTGAAAGTCGTTTGCATTACTTAGCATATGACGCTGAATCGAATGGTGTATGTTTTATGACAATCGACAATGGGAAGTAAGTGGGTTTAAAATCGTTGCAGTGGCGTATGGCCAGGGTTCTTCTACTCTTAGCTTTACGGCATGCTTGAAATTCTAAAGTGGGGATACGCCGTATGGCCGCGTATCCCCCCATTACAGCACTGGTACTAACACACCTTCATGTAGACATCTCGCAGCATCTCTACCCAGTCTCTGCTTCCTCACAACCACTTTCAGCGCACCTGCCACCTTTTTCCCTCGATTCATTTTATTAATTTCATCCGCACTCGTACTTCTTTTGTTCAAAACATATCCCAAATATTTAAAAGACTCTACCACCTCTAGTGTTTCACCGTTCACCATCATATGACAGTCCAAATTTCCCTTACTCTCTCTACAATCAATAATTTGCTTTTACCCACATTCACTTTCAACAATCTTTTCTCTCACACCACCACAAAACTCTTAACAGCCTCTTGCATATCACACTCAATCTGAGCAAATAGCGCAGCATCGTTCGCATACAACAAATTCAACAGGCCCCACCTATTTTCATCATACACCAGATTCATTCCTCTTCCTAACATTCACATTTTCACCTCTCTCATCACTTCATCCATAAATAGATTGAACAGCCACAGAACCATCACGCATCTTTGACGCCCACCAACACTTGTATCAAACCATTCACTCATTTCCTTCTTTACTCACACATGCATTACTTCCACAGACATGTCAACTCTCACGGATTTTAAGTCTAATAATAATAATAATTTAATCATTATTATAATAATAATAATAATACAATCGGGGAAGAATGAGAAGAAATCTCACGGATTTTCATACTTCAAAAGGTTAACGTCTCTGCTTCCATCATACCGCATTCATGAGTTCACCTCCAATCCCATTTTTACTCAAAACCTGCCACGCTCAAAACCCATAAATACCATGTATGCCTTGCTACTCCGTCTATATATATATATATATATGTATATATATATATCCCCGCAAGGGGGTTCTAAGCTCGTGCTCTTGAGTGCTCTTTGTGCTCGTTTGTACGTGCTTGTTCCTGGAGGTTTCACGTGCGCCCTCCCGGCCCTAGCACCCAAGGATGATGGGGCTCGACCCTGCAGTCCTTGTCATCCTTGGTCTTTTTCCACTTCGACTGTCCCCTCCACCCTTTCTTTTTCCTCTGTCTTTCCTCTCACTTTTTCTTTGTTTTTCCGCTGAGATATGCCCTTTTAAATAGAGGCGAATCGGTTCTTCCCGAACTTAAAAAAAAAATAAAAATAAAAAAAATAAATATATATATATATATATATATATATATATACACAGGGTGTCCGAGAATTATCTGTACAATTTTTGGCTGTTATTAAAAGTCAACCATGAAGTGTAGAAATTCCAGTTTGTCCCATTTCACAGAGAATCTCATTATGTTTTTTCTGATACCAAGTTTTGACAAGTTTTTTAGAAATTCCAGTGTGTCCGAAAATTATCTATACAATTTCATCTTTTAATAAAATTCTTGATAACACACGTAAAATTCTTAAACAAGATTATTTAGAATCTGTATTTTCAAACGTTTCTTTTATTAAAGTAACGTTGTTACAAACATTCGATATGTGCACCATTAGTGATTCGCAAAACATCCAATCGATACTCCAAATGTTGCCATGTACGCTGCAGCATATCCACATCAATTCGCTCAATAGCAGCTGTGATTCTTGCTTTTAAATCATCAATGTCTGTCACCCGCGTACATTTCTAAAAAACTTGTCAAAACGTGGTATCAGAAAAAACTTAGAGATTCTCTGTGAAATGGGACAACACTGGAATTTCTACACTTCATGGTTGACTTTTAATAACAGCCAAAAATTGTACAGATAATTCTCGGACACCCTGTATATATATATATATATATATATATGTATGTTTCATACCAACAAAGACCCTAGGATCCACTCATGGCTGGTCTACCTAACTGTGGTTGTAGTTGTGTATTGCGCATGTCCTCCATGGTGGCGGAGGGGACCTACAATTTTACGTGGGTTCCGAACCAAAAAACCTTAATTTTACTACCTTAAACTATACCCAATCTATCAACATATGCGTCTAATCGATTTTTAAACATGTTTATAGACGTGCTACTAATTACTTCTACCGCAAACTATTCCAGCTATTCTGCATACTATTCTATGCACAAAAAGGTTTTTGGCAACTGCTGTCTCGAACCTTCTACTTGTCAACTTACACCCGTTATTTCTAGTCCTATTATATTGTGATATTTCGAAAAAGCTATCTCTATTTACGTTATCGAACCCATTCATAATTTTAAAAACCTGGATTGCAAACACTTTATTTCAGACTCAGCAGGTACAAACATTATACAAGAGGTCCATAGAAGATTAAGAGATAGTTGTCTGGAGCACTGACTAAGTAGGCCAGTGAGTCACTGTGTATAATGAACATACAATTGCCTACGCCAATGCTTCCAGATTTCAGATTTATAAAATATATCGGAGACCAGTCCACTAACCATGGCTTCTATTAATTATCTTATTGACTGACTCACCAAGCCTAGTGATAAATTTAAATACAAAATTGCGAATAACACTGGTACAGTTAGGCACTTATTGACTACAAACAGCATACTGACACTAGTAGGAGTACCATTTACAAATCTTGGAGTCCTTAATAAACTCCTAAAAATATTATATGCAACATATAATTTCCTCAAATTATACATCCTATAGTTCCACCACAGATGAGCTGTATACATTGGAGTACAAAAAGTTTTGAACAAAATCAACTTAACATCTAATGTACACATGTGAAATTTTGTAACTAAAGTATTTCCCTGAGCATATAATTGTCTACATTGCTTTAGAATATCACAGTCATCTGAAAGACTATCCGTTAGTATGTGGCCAAGATACTTAGTCTGGGTTACTTCTGACAACACCCGACCATTCAATTGAAATTCAGGAAATTTTATATACTTGTAGGCCTTGGTCCTCATAATCATAACATGACTTTTATCAGGATTATATTTTATGTCGTTATCCTTCCCATACCTTTCACACAACTTCAAAAGTGTGCTGAGCCCTTTTACAGATGGAGAAATAAGAACTAGATCATCTGCATACATCAGATGATTAACAATTATTGTACCAATATAGCAGCCTATTTTACAGGTGTTCAGCACAACAGATAGATTAATTATCCATATAAACATTGAATAAGTAGGGGATAGTATCCCTCCCTGCCTGACACCATTGGTCACAGAGAATGGCTCTGAATTAACCCCACCCCCATCTTACAATCATTGTTTGGTGATTATACTAGAATATTAATATACGGACCAAGTAACCAGGTACATTACAATTTATAAGTTTCATGAATAATTTGTCATGATTAACACGATCAAATGCTTTTGAGGCGTCCAGGAAACACAAAAATACATTAGCATCTAGAGTTTGGTATTTACAGACCATTTCCTTCAAGGCATACACACACATATTAGTAGTGTGTTTCTTTTTGAAACCAAATTGGTTATCACTAGTATACAGGTAACATTCAAGTCTATTAATGAGTATATATTCAAACACCTTTGACATAATACTGGCCAAGGCTATTGGCAGTGGTGTAGTGCTAAATAAAGAAGTGAGGGAACGCATTTTGAAAGTGTTACTCAGATGCGGGGGGGGGGGCAATGGCGAGCATGGCGAGCCCATACAGCTGGGGGTCCGGGGGCACTGTAAGCCCCCCGGGAAATCTTTTGAAATCTGACCAATTTCAGGGATATTTTGAGGTCATATGCACTGGATATTAGAATATATTCCAAGGTTGAAGATGCAGTATTTCCAGTGTCATTAGATATATGACATCCAGTACGATCAATAAAAATAGCTAACAACTGGAATGATTAACTAAAAAAAAGTTAACAACTGGTACGCCGTGGTGACTGTTTCATCAGATCTTTATAGGCTAGCATTGCCTCAGTCGAAGCTAAAAGAAATGAAACAGTTAATGATTCTTTCTCATATTTCTTCTAGGGGTGGGAATTAAAATTTCATGACGTTAAAGATTTGTAAGTTCGGATTTATTTGAAATAGTGAGGGAACGCCGTTCCGTCTACCAAAAAAAGTAAGGGAACGCCGTTCCCACGCGTTCCCACAGCACTACACCACTGGCTATTGGCCTATAGTTATCTTTACTGTTGATTTTACCCTTTTTATCTTTTAGTACCGACACCAAAACAACGGATAACATTGTATCCGGCAAAACACCGTGTATGAGTAAACCTGTAAAGCACAAAGCTAACAGAGGCACTAATCTGTCACCACTAAATTTCAGATGCTCAGCAGAAATACCATCAATATCATATGATTTGTTACAATCTAAACATTTTATGGTCTGTTTAGTCTCAAATACACTAACTCTTATATCTGGACTATAGGTAGCATCACAATTAACATTATTCTTCTTATGTACAGAGTTAAATAACTCACTGTAGTGTTCCTTCCATAATTTGACAATATTCTCAGTCCCAGTTACATTTTCAGTATTAGCAGGGAGAGGCATTGTACTATTAATTATTCATTCTTTTTTAATTCTTCCCAAAAGTTTCTTTGATTTTTACTGGCAAGCTTTCTAGCCAGAGCATCCCTGCTTAACTCATCCTCACGATTTCTATATACCTTTATGCATATTTGAACCTGGCATTAGCCCTCTGTTTTTGTTGTAATACAGGGCCTTGCCTTGGCTTCCTTTGTTCACACCACATTAAAAAAGCATCTCTGGATGCATTATGAAGTTCAGCCACATAATCATTCCAGCCAGGTCTACATATATAATTTTTTCTCCTAAAGGTATTTAAGTCTAGGCTAGCATTATTGAGAGAGAAGACAACTTGTTCATACATGTCTTTAAGTGCCAAAAATGTGTTTGAATTCTACAGTTTACATTCTGACAAGTTAGAGCATCATTAGGGATAGATAAGTTATATCACTCAGCAGTACATAAGACTTATTACAATACTGTTGTTTGCCCTCATCATCAACTGTGGACCAGTCTAACTTCGCTGTACGTGGATCATTTACCTGTGATAGCATTGGAATACTATTAATGTCAAACTCATTTAATAGGGGCATGTGGTCAGAACTAGCATAGGAGTACAGAACTGCCATATTCAGAATGCCTGATTTGCATCAGGTGTACAAATACAATGATCCAACCATGAGGTGGTGTGCCAACTATCACTAACGTAAGTAAAGCTATCACCAGGAAGACTACACATGGATGAAAGGGTCAAGTTATTATCTTCACAGAATGCTTTTAAGTGGTTGCTAAACAAAGAATTATCATTAAGCACATTAGCACATATGTCGTATCCAACTCATCAATAATACTGCTGACCTGCCCCAATTTAATGAGGTAATCTTCATTATCAACTGCCTGAAAAGGCATATAGATACACAGAATTACAAATTTTTTTATTGTCTACACAAATTTCTATTCCAGTTAGCCAGTTCAAACCAAGTTTTAATTCACTAATATATTTCCCATACCCCAACCTCCATAGAATAGCTACCCCACCAGGTGGGTGGCCTGCAAGGAGACCATCTTGTTTATCTCTGGTGGCCTCCCCTATCCCATGAAAGTTATGGGACAGGCTATTCAGGTCCTTTAAGTCCTGTTTCTATAGCCATGTTTCCTGCAGACAGAGAATATCAGCATCTTCTAACAGCTTATTAATTATGATCCGCCTGTGTTTGCTGTTATTGCCTAAGCTTAGGCATCTACAGTTATAAGAGATCACCTTGAATGTTGCAATGAGGAAGATGCAGGAGTTCTGGCAGCCACTTCTACATGTTGAATTCCACTTATACCAGGCACAGCAGTTACAGTATGAGACCCAGCTGGATTTTCCTCCACAGTACGACGCATGATGTCTCCATAATTACCCTCTCCAGCACTTGCGACAGGGGCTGCAGGTGTTTTTCTTCCCTTCTTCTCATAGAACCGCTGTACATATACCCGTTCCGGCCATACTGCTGGATCCATAAATACCCCTGAATCATCACAGTCTGCTGTAACTTGAAAGGAACTGTACGTAGTCCATCTGGAGTCAATTTTCCTACATGTAACCTGAAGGTTCACTTTATCTTCCACAAATGCCTGTAGCTCCTCGGCCGTAAAATCAGGTCAACATCTCGAGACGAAAATGTTTGCAGTCTTCGTTGGTACAGCCATCATACGATCTGTTTTGGCAGCCCCTATGATACCCCGCCGTTCTCTGCCAGCCTTTGCCACAGGCTGACTCCCTCTAGCCGCTGCATGAGTGGGACCAGACTTATGGTCGCTCGCTTCCAGCCCCTCCTTACCACTATTGTCCAAAATGCCTCCTCATCATGACCCCCGACTGCATTCCCAGCATCCTGATTCACTAAGGCCCCTTGGGGGGTACCCTGTGTGAGATGGTATTGAGCTGGCGAAGTAGCAGTGTCTGGATTGAGGGATCCAGGATAAGACTGAGGAGCAGAAGGCTCTGCACTCATGGATCCAGGATGATGCTGAGAGGCAGAAAGAAGGCTCTGCTCTCATGGATCCAAGATGAGACAGAGGCAGAAGGCTCTGCACTCATGGATCCAGGATGAGGCTGAGCGACAGCCAAATAACAAATATTTGTTTCACTAAATCATTACAATTTCAGAGACTAGGTCTTGATAAATTTTACTTCATTGAAGGAAATTTTTCCATAATATTAGTTCACAGACATGTTTATTTTAGTTTAGAGTAGATTTAGTTCATTTTTCAGTTTTGTTCACACAATATGTCCATTGCCACTGTAATAGAAAAGTAATAGCCTATTATCTATTACTTTGCCTTCTATTACTATTACTAGGGATGTACCGATATCGCTTTTTAACCGCTAACCGATACCGATATCCAGCTAGGGTTTATTGGTTTGTCATACTTTTGTAACATTCATAATTTATTTTCTGTGTTGAAACTTTGGCAACAAAGCAATAATAATCCTTTTCATTAAAGATGGTAACACTGCATTAGATGTCATAGTTTTGTTTGTTATACAATTGAACTGCGGGCGTATGTTGGGCTCAGTAAATGTATTTTTAACCAGCTAGCTGGGTTAAGAAAAGCGATAAAGGTACGGCGGGAAATTATAGGCCAATCAGTTTAACGTCTGTTGTAGGTAAGCTACTGGAATCAATAATTAGGGATCGTATAGTCGAACACTTGGAATTGTATAACTTCATTAGAAATATTCAGCACGGTTTTAGGCGAAACAAATCTTGCTTAACTAATGTTTTAGAATTTTTTCAAAGCGTGGTTGAAGTTTACGATAGTCATCGGGCGGTAGATGTAGTGTATTTAAATTTTCAAAAAGCGTTTGACACCATACCACACAAAAGACTCGTTGAAAAAACTAAGGCTCATGAAATCAGGGGTGCAGTAAAATTGGATAGAAGAGTGGTTGCGAGGTAGGAAACAGAGGGTGGTCGTTGATGGAGCGGAGTCGTGTTGGGCTAATGCAACGAGCGGTGTTCCTCAGGGTTCTGTATTGGGCCCCTTGCTTTTTCTTATATATATATATTAACGATTCAAATGTTGGCCTAGTCAGTACAGTTTCAAAGTTTGCGGATGACACGAAATTGGGTGGTAGGGCAATTAATGATGAAGATAGAGGTAAAATCCAGGAAGATCTGAACAAAATCTTTGATTGGTCAGTCACATGGCAATTGAGATTTAACGTCGATAAGTGCAAAGTTTTACATATAGGTTCACGTAACGGTAATTTTGCGTATCGTATGTCAGGGGAGGAGTTGGCAAGCGTAGAACAGGAAAAAGAATTAGGAGTTATCGTCACTGGTGATTTAAAAGTGGCGAAACAAAGTACAGCAGCGGTCAATAAGGCGAACAAAGTACTAGGTTTTATAGCTAGGATTTTTTAGTACAAATCGCACGATATTATTGTTCTTCTTTATAAATCATTAGTTAGACCCCATTTAGAGTACGGATCCAATTTTGGAATTCGTATATGCGCAAAGATATAGACAAAATCGAAAGAGTTCAAAGACGAGCAATTAAGATGATTCCGTCGCTTAGGTCGAAGTCGTACGAGGATAGGCTTAAGGAATTACAATTGACTACACTCGAGACTAGGAGGCTAAGGAGTGATCTAATCCAGGTTTTAAAATTATGAATGGGTTCGATAACGTAAATAGAGATAACTTTTTCTAAATATCACAATATAATAGGACCAGAAATAACGAGTGTAAGTTGACAAGTAGAAGGTTCGAGACAGCAGTTGCCAAAAACTTTTTTACGCATAGAATAGTAAATAGCTGGAATAGTTTGCCGGTAGAAGTAATTAGTAGCACGTCTATAAACGTTTAAAAATCGATTAGACGCATATGTTGATAGATTGGGTATAATTTAAGGTAGTGAAATTAAGGGTTTTGTGGTTCGAAACCCACGTAAAATTGTAGGTTTCCTTCGCCACCACGGAGGACATGCACAATACACAACTACACCTACACCTACATTTAAGTAGACCAGCCATGAGTGGATCCTAGGGTCTTTGTTGGTCTGAAACATTATATAACATTATATTATATAAATGAAATACTCTGATAACTAATGATGGGTCTTTAATTTATTCAAATTATCTAATTCATATGTAAAATAAAAAATTAAAATAAGTGAAAACTTCTTGAGAAAGATGGGGATTTAACCCAACAATCAACATTTGCTAAATACCAAATACATTACTGTAAACTGGAATTTAATTAAATAGTAAATACATTACTTCAAAAATGTATTTAAATACAGTCTAAATACATCCTACATACATTCCATTTTCAGTGTTTATTATTGTCATAGTAGTTTGAGGTTTCCTATCCGCAACAAAGGCAATACAAAGAGAGGCAACAGAAAGAAGGGACTACATAAATCATAATAAACAACACAGTACAGTTTGGAACAGTTACAGGAAAAATTTAAGTTCTCAATTTACAAAAAAATATGAAACTAAAATACTTCCAATAATGGAAAAAAAATCCATGATTTTTTGCAAATGTATTTAAAAATGTATTTGAAAATATGTATTTATAATTACAAAATACATCAATAATAATATATTTAAATACACATTTTAATACCCTGAAAAAAATGTTTATAAATACAGTATTTAAATACAAATTGTATTCAAGTTTATGTATTGGGGAAGCAGCTTTGCATTAAAATAAATAAATATAAGAGTTTTTGCGAAACCCTAAATTTGCAGTAATACAGTAGTTACCTCCAAGATACTCCGATTCTCAAATGTTTACTAATCCCAATGTATCGAGCCTTCCAGAATTAACTAGACATGTTCCATTTAGTTCGTAACTCATTTCCTCTTCACAAAGGTTTGCTGCTTGGACTCTGGACTGAAAACAAATAATGTTGTTGTTAACTCGAAGCAGCACATTCTTCCAACTGTTGCAGACCGATCCTCCACTCCATAGGGAGGTAGAGGATGCAGCCCACTAGGCTGGAAAGGCGTGGAAGATGAAAAGAAGTAAAATAAGAACGCATTACAACGCATTCTTAACTCAAACACTATCATACCATGCAAACATGCAAACTACAGACATGCAATAAAGAGAGAAGAAAAATAAGTATGAAGAAGAACAAAGAGTGGGTTAATTTACTCAACAAACTACAACTAAGTTCATGTTAGTCTTCTTTTTTTTTTTGGCTGGTATATTACACGCTGGCATGTCACAAGCTGGCATTAGACGTCAACAGACTCATCCCCGATTACGACCCCCAGAGCTTCTGTTGCCAATTGTTTTTTTTTTATTTTAAACAACGTTAATATTTTTAAAATGTCTATCTAGATTATTCCCTTTATCAATTACTTTAAACGTAAAGAAGTTTTTAGCGATATTAGTAATGAAACATCTGCCACGCAACTTAAATCCGTTATTACGAGTATTGCTATTATCGAAAGTGAACAATTTGTCAAAATTTACGTTATCGATGTTATTAACGATTTTGAAAACTTCAGTAAGCTCCCCCCTTAATCTCCTAGTTTCGAGTGAATGCAAGTCTAATTCTTTAATTCTATCTTCATAAGGCTTGTTGCGCAATGACGGAATTAGTTTCGTGGCACGACGCTAAACCCTTTCTAACCTATCAATATTCTCACGCAAATACGGGCACCAAAACTCAACGGCATATTCTAAATGAGGCCTGACTTGGGACTTGTAAAGGGGAAATATAATATTCTTCGATTTAAATTCGAAATTACGCGCTATGAAGCCTAACATCCTACTAGCTTTTGCGCAAGACTCCAGGCACTGGTTCCTAACTTTTAAATCCTTAGATACGTTTACGCCTAAATCTACTTCCTCGTCAACACTCGCTAACTCTCTATCATCCATCGTGTACGTATAATTATTGTTACGAGAACCTATATGCAAAACTTTACATTTGTCTACGTTAAATTGCATCTGCCACTTGTCCGTCCACTCCATAATCCCATTTACATCATCTTGGAGCCTATTTTTATCGTCCTCATTAACAAGCTTACCGCCTATTTTAGTATCGTCCGCGAATTTTGACACGTTACTAGTCAATCTTCCATCTATGTCGTTAATGTAAATTACGAATAGCAATGGGCCTAACACTGAACCCTGTGGGACACCACTACCTACATCCAACCACCCCGATTCACTACCATTAACAACGACCCTCTGTCTCCTAGCACGAAGCCATTCCTCTAACCAGTTAGCTACCTGACCGCGTATACCGTGCGCTTTAACCTTCGCAATTGATCTTCTATGCGGAACTGTATCGAACGCCTTTTTAAAATCTAAATAAATAACGTCAGCCGCTCTATGCCTATCGTATTCACGCACTATTTCGTTATAAAATTCTAACAAATTAGTTAAACAAGACCTATGGCGTCGAAACCCATGCTGACTACTATTAATCAAATCTCGACTTTCTAAGTGATCGATGATACGATCCCTAACTACAGATTCCAAAAGTTTACCGACAATTGACGTTAAGCTAATGGGCCTATAATTGCTAGCTACTGTACGGTCGCCTTTTTTAAAAATGGGCGTGACGTTAGCTAATTTGAAGTCTTCAGGAATAATCCCCGTTTCGAGTGACTGATTAAAAATCTTCGTTAAGGGGCCTACAATAACGTCTTTCAAATCTTTCAAATGTCTGGGATAAAATGCGTCAGGGCCTGGAGCCTTGCTAACTTTTAGCCTATCGATATAATGCGCAATCTCACCCTCGTAAACAGTTATTTCATCCAAAATAGTCTCGCTACTAAATAAAACGATATCGTCCACGTCGGGGACATTATTTACGTCTTCTACGGTAAAAACTGTCGCAAAAAAGTTATTGAAAATAGCCGCCATCGCCTGAGCGTCAGAAGCCAAAGCGCCGTTAACATCCACTAGAGGGCCTATGTTGTCTTTTATCGGCTTACGATTATTGACGTATTCAAAAAACTTTTTTGGATTATGTTTACTATCCGCAGCTACAAGTATCTCTAAATTACGCTTAGCATTCCTAACTGATCTTTTAACCTGACGTCTAAGCATATCTATTAAAGTTAGCTGCCGTGCCATTGCGCTTGTTAAGTCTATATGCTCTGTTACGCTCGTTTATGAACTCGCCTATTTCCCTAGTCCACCACTTGGGCCTACCATGATTTCTAGCGCGCTTGAGCCTACGTGGAATAAACTCCCTTTCAATATTCATAAAACTTTCTTTAAACGCCTCCCAATGCAAATTTGTGTCATTACCCATAAATAAGTTATTCCAGTCCACTACTCCCATCCTATCCACAAAACTATCAAAATTATCCCTACAAAAATCAGGGACTTCTATTACGTTACTATCCTTAGTGTTTTCTATCAATAATTTAAACCTAAGACTTTGATGATCACTACATCCTAAACTCTCGCCTACTTCTAAACCTTCGACTATATTTTCGCCGTTCGTCATCACCAAATCTTAAATATTGTCATCGCGCGCGTTGGTTCGGTAACCATCTGTTGTAAAAAAATTATCGTCCATGAACTCAGTCAATCTCAAACCCTCCTCATTACCAGTAAAAGTCTCGTAATTAACATTAGGGCAGTTAAAGTCTCCGACAATTATACTATTCCGATTGTCAATAAAGTTTCCAAGAAGTGAGTAAAATCTAGTATCACTATCGAGGGGTTGAACGGGAGGTCTATAAACAACAACAAAATTAAAACTAATACTACGCGCCCGAACTTCAACGTATATCGCATTAATTGCTGCCGGAAAATCTATCGTAACCTCGATACCCCTAAGGCATGGGTCGGGGAACTTTTTTGGGTATTACCCAAAAATCTATTTGAGTAAAATGAAATTACCCCGAGACTTCAAAGTAAACAAAAACAAGCCAATTGCTCTTAAAATTGTTGCATATGGTGTCTCTCATACCGCACGCATTACCCCCAAAATTTTTAAATGTACCCCCATTTGGGGTAATTTACCCCTGTTCGCCGACCACTGCCCTAAGGGAATTACGAATGTACAGCAAAACGCCGCCACCAATCTTATGTAACCTATCATTAGTAAAGAGTTTAAAACCCAGTATATCAAGTTCCCCCAACAAGTCCCGAGTCACGGTATTTAACCACGTTTCAGTGATAGCAACTATATCGTAGTTGCCGGAATAAATTATCGCCTTAAATTCGTTTAATTTATTTCGGTAATTGTATACAATATCCCCCTCACCTCAGTTTCTAATAAAAATTATTGCAATGAGTAGAAAATAATAAATAAAACCTTTCCTTTAAGTAAAAAAATTTCGGTCTATCATATTTATGGAGATATTATTTAATTAACGATATCCATTTGACGTGACGTTTTTCTGATTGGGCTATTTTTTCGCTACTCTGCGACTTAATTAGTTGGTTGGTTTCTGTTCTGGCTTTTTTTTTTTCTAATTAGATTCAGTTTGGGTAATAGCTCAGTTTGGTCGTGTTTGTGATAGAATTATGACGTGCTGTTCGTGTGGTTTCGACTTTGAGAACTTGATTCGTCATGTGCCCTAGATGAAGACTAAAAAAGTGCATAACTTAGCATGTTATTACATTATCATTTGTATAATTTAGGTCTCGGGGGTACGGGGGCGGAGCCCCCGTAAAGACCACGCATCAAATTGATCGGTATAGGGTTCACTTTGTGATGCGTGATCTTTACGGGGGCTCCGCCCCCGTACCCCCGAGACCTAAATTATACAAATGATAATGTAATAACATGTTAAGTTATGCACTTTTTTATTCAAAAATACATTTTTCTAGGTAAGGTTAGGTTAGATTAGATTAGGTTAGGTTGGTTTCCGAAAATAAATAAAGTAATTCCATGCTATAAATAAAGGTTTTACATCGATTGTGAAGTCAATTTCATAAAATTGAGGTGAGAGGGATGTTGTATACAATTACCTTTATTTCTAATACTATGCGCGTTACAATAGAAGACGTTTAAGTTATTTTTTACCACGGGCCGGCGTTTTAAACTATTTTTCACGTCGGGCCCGCATTCCCCGGACCCACAACGTTTGAAGAAGGCTTCGACCTATACAGCTTTCGTACGTTTTCGTCAATTAACCTTCGTAGCTTGTTGTTGTTGTTGTTGTTTAACACCCCCTTTTTAAAGGGGGTGATCCTACACTAGCAACAAATTACAGGTTGGTGTGTTCATTGTCTGTGTTCAGCAAAGTTTTTGAAAAAATTGTAAAAAGTAGAATGCAGCGATATTATCTCCAAATCAATATGGCTTCCGTAATAATAAAACAACGGAAATAGCTATTTTACATCTTATGGAAATTGCAAATATAGCTAAAGAGAACAAAGAAATAATTATATCAATATTTAGGGATTTGAGTAAGGCATTTGATGTAATACACCATAATATTCTACTTAATAAATTATATTCTTACGGCTTTAGAGGAGCAATTAGTGATTGGTTTAAAAGTTATTTGTCCAATAGATATCATTTTGCATCAGTAAACAAGTTTTGCTCAACTAAAGCGCTTGTCAAACATGGTGTGCCACAGGGCTCAGTTCTGGGTCCACTGTTATTTTTATTATTTTACTATATATAAATGACCTTCCACGTTCATCTGATATACTGAACTTCATAATGTTTGCAGATGATACAACTGCCTCTTTTTTAGCTAAGAATATATTTAATTCAGAATTCATCAGTGTAATGAAATGGTTGACCACCAATAAACTCTTCCTAAATACCAATAAAACAAATTTCATGATTTTTGCTAATAAAAGAAATGTATATCTTGACGAACTTAATGTTAATGAAATCGCTATAAAGGAGTGTACTGTAACAAAATTTCTTGGTGTAATGCTAGATAAAAATTTGCAATGGAGTGATCATGTAAATTATACCGCGAGAAAGATTTCAAGGAGCGTTGCTATAATGTTTAAACTTAGAAATGTAGTCCCTAAACAAGTTTTATTGACTCTTTATCATACTCTTGTTCTTCCTTATATAACGTACTGCACCCTTGTTTGGGGAAACTCCGCTAACAACGCATTAAATGGTATCTTTATCATCCAAAAACGAGCAATAAGGTTATTATCTGATGCTGATTTCCTTGATCACTCTAGTGCATTATTTAAAGAGCTAAACCTACTAAAGCTCAATGATATAACCAGACTGGCACATTTTATTTTTATTTACAAGTGTAAGAACAAAATCATTAATTTACAATGGGTAAACACAGGGCCGGCCCCAGCTATGTGCGTGCGGCTGCACAGGGCTCCCATCAATTAGAGGGCCCCTCCAAAATTCATTTGTTCTTCGTATTTTTAGTTGCTATAGCATCACCAAACTTATAAAAACGACACAAAACCACATAAAAGAATGTAAATAAGCAGCATAAATAAGCGTGTATTATTATATTTATATTTGTAGGCTACTTTTTGTCATTATGTGTCATTATGTGTCATTATGTGTCATTATCTCTCCCATCAATGATGGGAGAGATCTGGCCACTGAAATTGGGAACCTTCCAAATTTGCCGAAAGAGTTGAAAGACAACATGACAGCACTTGGACTCCTAAGTTACCTTCATCAAAAGCAGTTGAAAGAAATCTATCCCAATCTTTGGATAGCACTTCGGATTGCTTGCACTCTCCCAGTGACAGTGGCATCAGCAGAAAGAAGCTTTTCAAAACTAAAGCTCATGAAGACCTATCTCAGATCCACAATGGCACAAGATCGCATCAGTGGACTCGCTATCATCAGTATTAATCAAGAGATTAGCAGGCAGCTGTCTTATGATAGTGTTATTGAAGATTTTGCCTCGAGAAAATCGAGGTGGTACAGATTATAAGCACTTCAGAATACTGGTATTTATGGTTTGACAAACACATGTTTTTTGTTAATTTTTCTAATCATGGTTGCAGTTGGCTTCAACAATTTTCCTTTATTTCTTCTTGTTCTCTTAGTTATCATTTTATCAAACTATATTTACAATTGTCAATTCTATTTTCCGCCATTGCTTATTATTTTCTCCGCATTAAAATCATTTCAAATTTATACTGTACTATGTAATTTTGAATATTTGTAATTCTTTAAATAATAAGAGGAACACTGATACTGATTTATCTTCCTGTTATATATTTGTGAAAGATATATATATATATTATATATATATATATATATATTGGGTGTGTGCTTTTATCAAGATGATATCCTCATAGAAAATCAGAAACTTATGTGGGGCCCTGGGAGGGTTGTGTAAGAAATGTGGGCCCCGAACCATCTTGTACAGGGCCCCTCAGAAGCTTGGGCCGGCCCTGGGTAAATAGATATTTTGTAACTCATCAAGAAATTCACTCGTATCAGACCAGAAATAGATCAAAGTTTGTACCTCAATTTGAATTGTCTTCACCTCAAAAACTACCCATTTTCATTGGAATGAAAGTTGAAACTATGGAATGACTTAAATGCCGATATAAAAAATTTTGTGAATGTAAATTTGTTTAAAACCAAGTTGAAGTCCCGATTAATAATGGCATACTAATAAAAATCTAGGATTAATGTCCATTACTGTTGTTTACTGATTATTAATTTCTCGTGTGTAATCTAATATTAAAAACACATTTCTTGGGATTGTATAGTTCTTATCTCTCATTTTGACCAGGGTCAAAATATTCGTATATACCCTCATGAATTCTGCAGAGATATGGCAATGAGCAAGCATGGCTGATGAGAGCAATGATATATGCAGACATACTACGTCATTATTTTAAGTGCTCATTCGATAAGTCACCTACTCCTGACGCAGAACCAGTCTTTAACTCTTTAACTCTTTAATTAACCTCTTTACTTCGGGAACTGATATTAAATATTTCCCTTGTGCCTTCCACAAGCGTTTCGCTGCAATCTATCTTAAGATTATCCCTACTCACACTGTTAAGAATGTTAGAGTAGTGGTTTTTCCACAGCTTTGCAATTTCATCCTCCCCCGACACCCCATCGATTGT
Organism: Bathynomus jamesi; assembly: GCA_023014485.1. Taxonomy (NCBI): domain Eukaryota; kingdom Metazoa; phylum Arthropoda; class Malacostraca; order Isopoda; family Cirolanidae; genus Bathynomus; species Bathynomus jamesi. Next base: position 284,406 of record JAJOZX010005136.1, read on the forward strand.
CGGAGGGAGGACACTTTTGACACCCGTTTGATTCTTAACAAATTTCCAAAATTTGTTATCGTTATTTATGGGAGCTTCACAGGCTTTTGATGCTCGAATAGACTCTTCTTCCTGTTTACATCGCCTTATGGCTGCCTTATACTGACCCCTACTTCTACACATATTCATGTATACTGGTCCTAATCTGGGTCTACCATGAAAGAAGCACAAATCGTAGGCATCTTTCGATTCCCTCTTCAGGGAGTCAATAAAATCATTCCATCCAGGAATAATCTTAGTATGATAGTTGTAAGATTTAATCAGGAGGCTTCCTGCTTCTCTTAACAAGGATACTATCTTACTATAATACCTATCTTGAGTTTACAGTGAGAATCATTTGAGCAAGGATTATTACAGGCAAGATGCAAAATTTCTAAATTATGAAAGAGGTGACCTGTTCTGTCTTTGTATTCTAGTCTCTGTTGCATATTAACATTAGACCAATCAACGCGATTATTCTTACCTATTGAATTCTTATGTTGTCTTGCGCATAAATTGGTAAAATTAAATTTAGGGTTCTGCCAGAACCTTTTTTATAATTCGCCCAGAGTTCGTTCTCTCTCTCTCTCTCTCTCTCTCTCTCTCTCTCTCTCTCTCTCTCTCTCTCTCTATATATATATATATATATATATATATACAGGGTCCGCAAAAAAAAAGGAGCATGACGAAAATTGCTCTCACGCCCGCATTTTTTGCCGGACCCTTAAATGTTATATATCTAGCTAAAGATAAAATAGCCCAGAGTTGTATAAACCAAATTTCATCAAAATCGGTCATAAAATAAAGATTTTATGGCCACAAACGTGCAATGACTAAAAAAAAGTGAATTTCCGCGTAAAAATTTAATGTTTTTCTCATTACAAATTATTTTTTTCAGATGCCTAAATAATTTTAATCAATAAAAATGATAATATGCCCTTTTCTAAAGAAGATAAAATATTAATAAAACATTATAGACTTGATAAAAATTATGGCGCAATAAAATTATTACAAGAGTTTCCGAATAAACCATGGTCGAAAGGAGGTTTGGACAAACTGTTAAGAAAAATCGACGAAACTGAAAGTACTGAAAGGAAACAAGGAAGCGGGAGGCCAAGATCAGTTCGAACCGAAGAAAACATCAGAGATGTGGAACTAAGAATTTGTAGTCAAGAAGGCAGACCAGGGACTCACGTGACACCGTCCAGAATTGCTAATGAGTTGAGCATATCCGAAAGTAGCGTCAGAAACATTATTAAAAACGACCTTGAACTAAAACCTTATAAACGGATACACGGGCAGAAATTAACTGAAATTAACGAACAGAAAAGAGTTGTTTGTTCTGAACGCATGTTAAGAAATATTACTCCCGAAAAAGTGGACCTCGGCTTTTTTACTGACGAAAAGAAGTTTACGGTAGAACCACCGCGAAATTCCCAAAATGACAGAGTGTATTCAAGAGTTAATCGTAAAAATGAAATACCAGATGATAGACTTTATGCTACCCGTAATCATTTTTCTGCCAGCGTAATGGTATGGGTCGGTGTGTCTAAACTAGGCAAGACATCTGTTTTTTTCGTAGAGCCAAACATCAAAGTAGACGCCCGCTATTACACTGAAACTTTGTTGGAACAAATGCTACCCGAAATGAGACGATTGGCGAATAATGGTTACTTCTTATTCCAACAGGATGGCGCTCGGGCGCATACCGCTAAGTCAACTATTGAATTTTTAGAAAATAATGTTCCTGAATTGCTTTACCCAAAAGATTGGCCCCCTAATAGTCCAGATTTGAATCCCGTAGACTACGGAATATGGGAAATGTTGGCTGAGAAAGTGTACAAGCATAAGATCCGAAATGTCGAACATTTGAAAGAAGTTATCGTACAAAAATGGGAAGAAATTACCCAAGATCAAGTAGATAAAGCTATAGATCAATTTAGGCCCCGATTACGAAGGGTTGTAGAGGTTTCTGGCAAACATATCGAACAATTTTTATAGTCTTATAATTTCGTTTTCTTTGGAAATTGTAAAATTCTATGACATGTTGTAGTAAAACTTTTATATTTTCTTTAATTTTTGACGTATTGACATGAAATTTGGTACTAACTTAGTTTATTTGTTGCTTATTTGCCTAAAATAAGTTATTTGTCATTATGTGTAAAAATAAATGTACAGTAAACATTTTCGTCATGCTCCTTTTTTTTTTGCGGACCCGATATATATATATATATATATATATATATATGTTTGGCTCCTCTTGCAGGGTGAGACAAGGCTCCTTGCTCTCCCCTATGCTGTTTAATGTGTATATTGACGGATTAATTGCTTCACTTAATGAGGTAACAGTGGGATGTTGTATAGATAACACAAGGATAAATACTGTAACTTAGTTTATGCCGATGATATGGTGTTAATAAGTCCCTCTGTTAAAGGTCTGTTAAAGTCTGCGAAGTGTATTCGCAGAAACATGATATTCTTTTTAATGTTACAAAAACCAAGGTTATGCAATTTCATCCTAAAAGCTGTAATCAGCTAGCGGATATTAGGTTTAAAATGAAAGGTGAAGTAATTGAGGAAGTACAAGAGTCTAAGTATTTGGTTCAAACTTTTACCAGCGCCTTGAGTGATGACTCGGATATAAGAAAACAATCTCGAAGCCTTTGTGCTAAAGCGAATATGACTATAAGGAACTTTCGGTTCTGTACAAGTGAAGCTAAAGACATTCTTTCGTACTTTCTGCAGTAATATATACGGACAGCAACTCTGGGTGAATTATAAAAAAGGTTCTGGCAGAACCCTAAATTTGAGTCTACTAATTATTGTTTTCTGTGTAACAAGTCTTTACTAATTATTGTTTTCTGTGTTTCAGATCTATACTATGTTTATGTTGAATAAAGCCTCAAATTGGCCTTTACTTTATCTCTAGCCCGCTAACAAACGCGGCACCACAATTTATTCAACATTTCAATCAGCCAATCAGTCGGCCTTTCAGATACAGCAAGCAAATATTCATCCAGTAATCTTACTATATCATGGAGAAGGTGATTCGCCCGGATAAATTTATTACTTCTCCGAATTCTCCCCAAGCTGGGAAACTATGGAAATTATGGTCGCGCGGATTCAAATATTTCTTGAGTACTATCGCCGAACACAACCCCAATAAATTGGAGGTTCTATTCATAGATATCGGCCCCGATGTCGCTGATATCATTCAAGACTGCTCTACTTATGAGGATGCCATGGCAGCCTTAGAGGCCACCTACGTCAAGAAGCCAAACGAGGTATGCGCTCGCCACCTGTTGTCCACCCGTCACCAAAAGCCCGAGGAAACCCTCGATGAGTACTTGCAAATTCTTCAACAACTAGCCAATGACTGCAACTTCAAATCCGTTTTTTCGGAGGTCCGGAGCCAGCACTCCATATATGCGGCCTTACTCGATCAAGAATTTCAGCCCCACCACTATTCGGCAACTTAACTGCCGATTGTCGTCCCATCGCCACGAAGTCCAGACGATTTTGCTCTGAGGACAAAATTTTCATTGGGAAAGAAATCGAAAAGCTACTCAGGGATGAGATAATTGAACCCAGTAACTCACCCTGGCGTGCTCAAGTAGTCATCACATCTACCGAAACAAAAAAAAACCGCATGGTAATCGATTTCTCTCAAACCGTCAACCGATTTACCATGCTAGATGCATATCCTCTTCCGCGAATCGATGATATAGCCAACAAAGTCTCACAACACAAATACTACAGCGTAATTGATCTGTCAAGCGCATACTACCAGGTAGAAATCGATCCGTCTGAATGACCTTTCACAGCATTCGAGGCTGACGGAAATCTATACCAATTCAGAAGAATCCCTATGGGAGTAACTAACGGAGCCGCGGCCTTCCAGCGCGTCATGAACGAATTCATATCCTCGAACAACTTATCATCAACATACGCCTACCTCGACGATCTCACCATCTGCGGAACCACTTGGGAAGAGCACGATGAGAACCTTCGAAATTTCTGGGAAGCCGCTAAACGAGTAAATCTGAGTCTAAACGAGGAAAAATGCAAGCTTTCGATGACATCAGTGCACCTGCTTGGATATTCTATCTCTCATGGCCAGTGGCGGTCCTAGCTTACATGACGCCCTGGGCGAACCTCACCTTCAGCGCCCCCCCCCCTGTTCGCCAACACACACACATTCGAATCCCCCCAAAATAAAGGACAGACATAACTCTTTCACAAAATAACTTTTTATTGGACTAATTGTTGGAACTTCAGAACCAAAACAAAGACTCAAATTTCTGAATTTTACAAATCCTTCATCACGTAAATAGAATAACTCACTTAAGAAAATGTAATTATGATACTATGAACAGGAAAAATACAAATTAAATTGCACAACTGCCATAAATAAACTAGAGAATCAAATTTCTAAATTGTACAAATGCTCTATCACATAAATAGAATAAGACACTTAAGAGAGGGTAATTATTATGCTACACTTTGAACAAGAAACAAAATAAATTGCACCACAGCACAACTGCCATCTAAAGCCTGACTCTTCTTACCTTCCTTGATGCAAAGTCATTGATCTTTTATTATTTATTTTATTTTATTTTTTATTTTTATTTATTTCTTTATTTATTTATTCTTATTTTTATTTTTATTTTTTTTGCAGGCGCTCATGCCGCCCCTCCACAAATGCCGCCCTGTGCGGCTGCCCATATTGCCCATATGAGGAACCGCCACTGCTCATGGCGTATTGCGGCCCGATCCCGAACGCCTCCGGCCACTACAAGAACTTCAAACTCCTCGCAACAAGTCGTCTCTACAACGCGTAATCGGACTATTCGCATACTATGCTAAATGGATTCAGAACTATTCCCTCAAGATCAAACCTCTGCTCAACGTTTCATCATTCCCATTAACTCGCGAGGAAGTATCAACGATCCAAACACTCAAAGATGATATCTCGAAAGCTGTCGTCGGTTCAATCGATGAAGAACTGCCGTTCACCGTGGAGACGGACGCTTCCTCTTCAGCAATCGGAGCCACCCTCACCCAGAACGGCCGCCCGGTGGCGTTCTTTTCTCGCGCTCTGAATAACACAGAACGTCGCCATCACATCGTTGAAAAGGAGGCATACGCTGTAATCGAATCCATTCGCAAGTGGAAGCACTTCTTAGCTTATCGACACTTTACTGTCGTCACCGACCAGCGGAGCGTATCTTTCATGTTCGATGGAAAAGCTACTGGTCGTATTAAGAACGATAAGATTCTCCGTTGGCGTGTAGAACTAGCCGGCTACTCATTCACAATAAAATACAGACCGGGCCCCGAGAACCGAGCCGCAGACGCATTGTCGCGATCCTTTTGCGCTGCTACTCCAAGAATATCCCTCGCCCAGCTGCATGTTAATCTGATACACCCAGGAGTCCGTCGAATGACTCATTTTGTGAGAGCTAGGAACCTACCATTCTCAGTGGATTACATCAAACGAGTTACGTCGGAATGCCAAACATGCGCTAAATGTAAGCCACAGTACTATAAACCAGAAGTTAGTCACTTAATACGGGCCATGTCCCCGTTTGACCGACTTAACATCGACTTTAAAGGCCCGCTTCCGAGCGCAACTTCGCGACCTTACATCCTAACAGTAATCGACGAGTATTCACGCTTTCCTTTTGCCTTCCCGTGCCGTGATACGAACACGTCAACCGTTATCGCCCGTCTCACCGAGTTATTTTCTACCTTCGGAACTCCCTCTTACATCCACACAGATCGAGGGACATCGTTTATGTCTTCGGAACTAAAACTGTTCCTAACCAAACATGGTATCGCGACTAGTCGCACAACGCCGTATCACCCCCAAGGAAACGGGCAATGCGAACGTTACAATGGAATCATCATGAACACCATCAAACTAGCCATAGAAGGTCGCGGGTTGCCGATGTCGCAATGGGAGTCCGTCCTACCAGACGCGCTGCACTCGATTAGATCGCTGCTGTGTACGGCCACGAACGAAACTCCTCACGAGCGTCTATTCACGCACCCGCGGCGTACTTCTACCGGTTCTGCACTACCGACGTGGCTGTCTTCTCCGGGAACCGTACTCCTTCGCCAATTCATTCGCCGATCCAAGAACGACCCCCTCGTCGAGGAAGTTGAGTTAATTGAGGCAAACCCCAACTACGCGTTTATACGGCATCCGAATGGGAGAGAAGATACCGTATCCATCAGGGACCTGGCACCGGCGGGACGTAGCAATACGGATGACACGAATCACTATGAACCCCCCGTACCCAGTCCGCCAATTAATTCCACCCCGCTAACGGACGACTCAGAACCCGCTGAGATCCGCCGACACACGGTCCCAACAGCTCCCGTCGAAGCGACTCCAGTCGAAGTCGAGAGAGGCCCACTTGTGTCAGTAACCTCCGAGACGAGCCCCCCTCTGAGAAGAAGCACTCGAATCAGATACCCAGCTCAACGCCTAAACTTGTAGACTCTTCTTTCTTCCAAAATATCTTGAACTTGTCGTTTTGTTTCTTACCGTGCAATGTATCACGTATTATAAAAGAAGAGAGGAATGTAATGAGTCTTTACTAATTATTGTTTTCTGTGTAACAAGTCTTTACTAATTATTGTTTTCTGTGTTTCAGATCTATACTATGTTTATGTTGAATAAAGCCTCAAATTGGCCTTTACTTTATCTCTAGCCCGCTAACAAACGCGGCACCACACTGTACAACAGGTCTTTTAGACTTTTACATAAATTACCCCCGAGATGCTCAGATTCGCAAATGTTTGCTACCCGCAATGTCCCGAGCTTCCCGGAGGTAACAAGACGTGCTCAATGGAGTCTAATGCAAAGAATTAAAAAATCAACCAACCCGATTATCCAAGTTACCCACGAATCCTGCCGTTTATCCTCTAAGCTATGGAATTCTTGGTACGAAAACGTCTGTCTGTAGCTCCATTTAACTTCGACATTACTGTATTATTTCTAATCAACTGTATATATTTCTATCCTTAGTATGTGAACTGTCATTGTATTAATAATATTTGTCATATGGACTATAGTCTGCCAATAAACCTTTTCATTTTCATTTTATTTTCATATATATATATATATATATATATATATATATATATATATATATATATAATTTAGGGTGTCCCAGCCTCACATGTGAAAATAAAAATTTGCAAGAGTCAAATCGCACACCCCTTTAATTAATTACACTTGAAGAAAGGAAAAAATGGGCGAAATTTCATTGGCCTATTAGGAGGGGAAGGGTCCCTTCATTGACCTTGTTTATTCGACCCTATATGAACAAACGTAAATGCTCAGCATTAATCATTCTAGAATGGAAGAATGAAATGTAAATTCTTTCTAATGACTAAATTAAAGGAAATGGAAATTCTTCCTAATGGCACATTTCATTTCGGGGGACAGATGATCTTTTTGTCTGCTGAGGGGAACTGCTGGTGGTGGTATTCGACGACTTGGTACACGAGCTGCCGTTCCTCCTCGTTTTTTGTCAGGCCCTCGTTGAAATCTTCCGCCAGTTTCACCGCCCATTCTGCCGCGTCGTTCACAGACTTCAACGATGGTGCACATCCTTCGAGATCTTTGGGGTTTTTTGGAACCGGCAGCTTCAGGCAATGAAAAAGGTTTTGAGTCCTTTTCGTGACCAAGGTGCTCAAATCCGACCGTCTCACGGTCAAGACACTCTTTCCCTCCAGCCGACGCAGATCTTTTGGGTTTTTGGTCTTCTTGTGCAGGTTTTGGAGCATGGCCGTCTTCTCTGCATCGGTGGTTTTGGAGGAGAACATAGCGAGTCCGGCTAAATCTTCGCTTAGGTACCAGAGGTGGCCCCGGAATTTCGTCAATGCGGCGGTACCTACATCATGATCCACCACCTTGTACCGCTGTAGGTCCTCCAACAGCTCCAGGTCATTGACGGGCGCGTCCGCCGTCAATGGAGCCTCGAACCACCTCTGGAGGTAGATGGTGACGGCAAAGACATTTATCCTGCGTAGTGACCGGACCTCGTGAGCGGTCAGGTGGAATTGGCTTCGGAAGATGAACATCTTAAGACAGTAAATGCCTTTGGCCATCCACCTGGCCCGGTGGTATGCTCCAGGACGATTGTACCGGAGATCTCGTTTGCCATGACCATCGAGGAAGACCAGAGCGAGGATCAGGAACTCCCGGTAATCATCTTTTGGGTGGCCAACTTCAAGCTGGTCTTCAATGAAGTGGACAATCTGCTCTTTTTTCAACGCCACCCATTCCGAAATGATGTCGCTTGGGCCATCGCCGTTGAACGGAGAAGCCTGCTTCTGGTCGATGAACTCCCATTGGGATTTGAAGCGAGCGAACAGCGCAATTTCGGGGCCAGAAGACCTGAAGAACAGGTCAAAGACTGAGGTGATTACCAATTCCATCATGTGGTGTCTGCAAGCCAGGAAAAGAACACGGCAGTCCATTTGGTCCTGGATAATCGTACAAGCGCCGCTGTAAATACCAGTATTCGCCGCTGTTGTGTCGAAGCAGAGACCGGCAATCCATGGTTGAACTTGTGGCCAATCGTCCAGCACCTTCAGAACAGCTCCAGCCATCCGCTGTCCCGTGCTGTCAGGGATTTTTGGGATCGCCAACAACTTCTCAAGATTCTTCCTGCTGACCAGCACTGGTATGCGATCTGATTTCCCTCCATCCGAATCAGGGAGGAGTTTGCCATCAAAGTGGACGACAAGCGGCGTATCAGGATTGAACTTGGTCTTGATTCCGGCTGCCAAGTTCTTCCTGGACTTCTGCCATGAACGGTGAAGACTTGATTTGGACAAGGTGACCGAGGATAACTCAACTCCCGCGGCAGCGAGTGCTGGAGCCACAATGTGCATCGCTTGGCGTACTGAGGTTCCAGTTCGATCCAGGGCTGCAGCAAAATTGGGATATTGGATGATCCTCCTTGCCGACACTTGGCCGTCCTTGGGAGCGGATCGAGGAGCCGAAGGACCAGGAGAGGAATATTGGACATCATCATTGGATGCTTTGGCCATGGACTCCGAAGAAGAAGAAGACCCACTTTTCACCGTTCCTTTTGCTTGCAGTGAGTCCATCTCTTCGCGGCTTTTCTTCTTCCTCTTCTCTTCAGCTGCTCGGTGTTTCTCCCACTCCGCTGCCCTGCGAGCAAACTCAGGTCCTCTCCTCCGATGTACATCTTCCGCACGGTTCGCTGGTCATTCAGAAAGTCTCGATCTTCGGGGACTTTGATGAGTTTCATGGCGTTGGCATGAGATGTTTCGAACAGTGTATTCAGGTTGGCTTGGAATCCCTTTTCCTGCTCCAGTTGCTTCTCTCCCCCATGGTTTCGGTTTCTGGCAACCTTCTCATAGTCCGTGGAGAGGGCCTTGATCCTCTCGACGCACTTGGGCTTGTGGGAGGTCGGAATAGATGCCCGAGCCCACACCGCCATAACCTCATCAGCTACCACATTGGCAGCTTCCGCCGTGGACGTTTTTTTCTTCTGAGTGAAGAACAACAGACGTCGAAGAACATCTCCCACTGTCGGGAGTTGACACAGCGTTTCCAGGGGTTCATTTCGCAACACCCCCACCAACCACACAGTCTCCTGCTTTCTTGTATCCATAACCTGAAAAGAAATATGCTACAATTATTATAAGGTAGAGAGTAGCCGTTCAGCAATAGTAACACATGGTTTGAGGGGACCCTTAAAATTAAAGAATACGAATGAAATTCATCTTGCTGGCATGTTTTCACGAGTGGAAGAAATTAGGGGTGTGTGCATGACAAACTTCAGGAGCAAAACAAATTGGGACACTCTAATATATATATATATATACGGATCACGAACTTCATTGCTGATATAAAATATTGATATTCTAATCAACTGTATATATTTCTATCCTTGGTATGTGAACTGTCATTGTATTAATAATATTTGTCATATGGACTATAGTCTGCCAATAAACCTTTTCATTTTCATTTCATTTTCATATACAGTATATATATATATAATTTCATATATATATATATATATATATATATATATATATATATATATACGGATCACGAACTTCATTGCTGATATAAAAATAACCCCAACCATTATCTCAAACCACAACTTAATCAAATATCAACAAATATGACGACAACATTAAAAGACAATACAAATATTGAGGAAAGAAGCAAATTTGGGGCCTTTAAATTAAACTCCAAGACTATAAATTGGGAAGCAATCAGATCGCACATGGCCCAAATAGAGTGGAGAACAGTTTTAGAGAATAAAACAACTGAAGAAATGTTAACAATCTTCTATAGCTATGCGAAAAGGAAAACAAAAACGCGTGCCGCTCTTGGACCCTTAACCCTTTGCGGTCGTTTGCGGGTGCCGCCCGACATAAAAAATAGCTTATTTGGTCGTTGTCGGGAGTCGCCCGACCTACCTTTTAGAATTAATTTAGACGTTTGCAGGTAGGTCCAGGCTGTTCAATTTCGGGACCTACCCGCAAATGTCTAAATTAATTCTAAAAGGTAGGTCGGGCGACTCCCGACAACGACCAAATAAGCTATTTTTTATGTCAGGCGCTACCCACAAACGACCGCAAAGGGTTAAGGAAGAGAAATAATGAACTAACCGACGATCCAAAAGAAATATCTGAAGCATTGAGAGCCCAGTATGAATCAGTTTTTAGTACCCCAAAAAGTGACAAAGCGATACCTGACATAGATGCATTCTTTGGAGAGAAATTGTAAGGAGAGTGTATAAGAGACTTTAATTTTACCCCAGAAGATGTAGCGAGAGCTATAGGACAAATGAAACCACATTCAGCTGCAGGTCCGAACAATTGGGACGCATTATTGATTAAAAACTGTAAAAATGAAATAGCTACACCTTTATACTGGATATGGAGAAGATCCCTAGACACTGGGGAAATACCGAGCATCTTGAAAAGAGCAAACATCGTCCCTACAAAAAACAAACAAAACATCTTTATTGCGGATCATTCACAATCCATAGCCACTTAACCTAACATACAAGTACAATCTTACGTATACACTGAACTTAATACAAAAATAATATAAAGATAAGGCCAACATAGCCACTTAACTTAGCATACTGGCATACTATTTGATTAATTATCTGACAATTTTATGTATATTGTTATTACCTGAGATATCTTATAACGCTTATAACATAGCCACTTGCTATAACACTTATTATAACACAACTTAATATGCATATATAATCTTTGCTACATTACAAAAATAAGGTATTGTAAACCAGCAGTTGTCTGAACCAAGACTGCCATATAGGTGAGAGGTATACTGTATCTGAAGATAGGACATTGCATAATAACACATTAGAGCTGTTTTGGACCCTAGTAATGAAATTATATATATTCTTCCGGATTAACATTTGGCTGGTAGGTAGGTTACGCGTAGTAAACATAAAACTGGCACTGTACCATTTTGGTTCCCTACATAACATACGAAAAATATTATTATAAGCAACAGAGAGTTTATTCACAGCAGTTTTTGTATAATTCCACCACAGATGGGATGTATGCAAATACATTGCAGTACAGTAAGTTCTAAAAAGATAAATTTTAACTGATTCTGAACACATACCAAATTTCCTTACTAGCATGTTACCCTGTACAGTAGCCTACATACAGCTTTTTACGTTGCCTCTCAATATCAAGTTCATCTCGCAGCTCGTGAGTAATTACATGACCTAAGTATTTACATGCGTCTTTGACAGGTATAGTCTGACCATTCATTTCAAAAGACCTACATGATACATATTTCAGTAGATTACACCTAAAAATCAAAATACAGCTCTTTGCCCCATTATAGGCGATGTCATTTTCTATACCATATTGTTCACATACCTCTAATAGTACTCTCAGCCCATGTGGAGAGGGTGACAGAAGAACAAGGTCATCAGCATACATTAAATGATTAATTTTTTTCCTTTCCAATGACGCAGCCAGTACGTACAGTTTTTAGTTCATTGGTAAGGTCATCCATGTATGATATATAAAGAAAAGATAGGGTGATAATATACCTCCTTGCCTAACACCATTAGTCATCTTAAAACCTGGTGATACAGTGCTTTTCCATCTTACAAACATGGTCTGCTCTGTATACCAGAATGCAAGTATCCTAAGTATATATTTAGGTAGCCCTCGACACAAGAGTTTCTTGAAAAGTTTGTGATGGTTAACTCTATCAAATGCTTTTAATGCATCCAAAAAACAGGAATATACATTGCTGTTTGACATCTTGTACTTTAGGACGGCTTTCTTTGCATATAAATACACGTCAGTACCACGTTTTACTCTAAAGCCAAATTGATTGTCATAAGTCTGCAAGCGCTTATCCTATTATAAATGACATATTCTAACACTTTAGAAAGTATACTGGCAAGTGCTATTGGCCTATAATTATTCTTATCACAGATACTAGCACTCTTATTTTTAACAACTGGTAACAATACAACTGACAAAATGGACTGTGGCAAGTACCCATGTATCATACAGCTTGTGAAACGAGGGCTACAACATTTTTAATGTTCTGCTTGTATGCCATCTAGGCCACAACTTTTGTTGTCATCTAACTTATGAATAGCCTGCCAGATTTCTGAGTCATTAATTAGTAGTTCCTCAGAGTGTTCTAAATTTAGATATATATTTAGTCTATCCCCCGAGACAATTAAATAGGGTTTCATAGTGATTTTTCCACAGTTCTGCAATGTTTTATGCATCATGTACACCCTCTATTACATATAAAGAAGGGGACAGGTTTCAAACAAAGAACTATAGGCCAGTGTCATTGAGGTCCCACCTCACCAAAGTATTTGAAAGAATAGTTAGGAAGAAAATTTATGATTTCTTGGACTCAGACAGACTAAGACTTGGAGACACTGGAAAGATTCAACGAAAATGAGCACGGATTCCGATCAGGTAGATCATGCCTATCACAACTAATAGAACACTACAACAATATCCTAGATGCACTGGAAGGCAATGACAACTATGATGTCATATACACAGATTTTGCTAACGCTTTCGACAAATGTGATCACGGTATAATAGCGCATAAAATGAAATATATGGGAATAACAGGCAAAGTGGGAAAATGGATCTACAACTTCCTCAGAGAACGTCTACAGGTCGTCAAAATTCAAGGTATATCATCATCAGAATCGGAAGTTCGTAGCTCAGTACCACAAGGGACAGTACTGGCCCTACTCCTCTTCATTATCATGCTAACAGACATAGACAGTGGAGTAAACAGAAACAATATAGTAACATCCTTTGAAGACGATACAAAGATCATCAGAAAAATCAGCGATGTAAATGAAATGGAGGCCTTGCAGAGGGACACGAACAAAACATACAAATGGTCAGAAGACAATAACATGACATTTAACACTGAAAAATTTCAGCTCTTGAGATATGATAGAAAAGAGGAACTTAGACTGCATATTATGCTCCAGATAGGAAATTCAGAGAAGCACGAAAGCGATCGATCTGCGGATAATAATGACCGATGAAGCGAAATTCGAAACACAAAATCAGATAGCGATAAATAAAGCAAAAAGAGACGCGGGACAGGTACTAAGAACGTTCAAAAGAAGGGACAGGACAGTAATGATTCCCCTGCTGAAAACATTGATTATACCAAAACTTGAATACTGCTCAGTTTTGACATCCTCATATAAAAAGGAAGAAACTAATAAACTAGAAGAAACGCAAAGACATTTCACAGCCAAGATTGATGGCTGCAAAGAACTCAACTACTGGAAAGACTACGTAAACTAAATCTGTACTCCCTGAAAAGAAGAAGAGAGAGGTACATCATAATCTACATATGGAAAATGATTGAAAAACTGGTACCAAACCTAAAACTAAACCCAATTACCATTCAAACACACTGGAAAATAGGAAAGGCAGAATGTGCAGCGTTCCCAAATTAAAGGCCTGACAGGGACCTCCTCAACACTGACGGAAAATAGCTTGGTTGTTAGGGGGCCAAGACTTTATAACCAGTTTCCAAAGGACCTCAAAGACGTTACAGGGGTCAAAGTTGGTCTTCAAGAGAAGACTAGATGCCTGGCTGAGGAAGGTACATAAGAACATAAGAAATTTTTATAGTGGGCACAGTAGGGACCACTTCGGCCCATCGAGGTTGCTCCACTATGTAAAAACTGCCTATACATTGGCAACAGCCAATTTTTACAAAACTAATTAATTATCAATTAATGAGCCGGGTGTACCTGGCTATGTACGGTGGAGCGCAAGAAAGCAACTCGCTCCTCCACGAAGCCAGACCTAGAGGCAGGGCCACCAGCTTGACCTTCGTGTGAAGAGAGACCAACGCACGGAACAGCAACAAGATTTGAAGATTATATGTATATATTGTGAAAAATGCTCTGTATGAATTGGTCCCCAATTAACCCACCCCTAATATCTCCAATCTAACTGTAGAGTAGGTTAAGCCTAGCCTTGTAGAAGCCAGCCTAGAGATTTCGGAAATGGTCCAGAGCGAGTAGAGTAAATTGTGGTCCACAGTAGGATTCGTCACCAAATTAGATTAGAGTAATTTACCTTAGCCTTTGTTAAGCTATGAGTTGATGCTAGATCTTAGACCACAATGTAGGCCTAATTTAATTGGACCTAGTTTAAATGTTATCACTAAACTGGGGTTTAGAAATACAATTGTTTACTTACTGAGTATTATTAGATAAATTCTGGTGTCCTTAGTCAGGCCTGATCTCTTACCAGAGTCTTTCTTCTAGTTGCTTAATTTCTGAGCGCACTTGCTGGTAGAGATGGTTTTCTGTTTCAAGCCTTCTCGGTCGCCATGCCGTTCAGAATACAAGTCCTTTGTTTTCAGCTTTTTCCGCCAGCGTCCTTTTTGTTTGTTCGTTGATTGGTAGTGTGTACCAATACTACCAAGCACGCTCTATCACACAATATATAAATACTAGTGCGATGAATAACTCTGGTGAGCAACCAATTGGTTTCATCCACCCAGTCATTGACATAAAAGGAGTTTAATAATTGTTAGATTAACTACCTACCTACTCAGTGGACCACCTTCTTACCTCCCAACTACCCACACGTATCAGTTTTCCATACTTTGAATATGTGATGTGATGAAATGTCGGAGGTCTAGCCTTTTCAATGGATATGAGTCGCCATTAATTTTTTGTTTACAGTTAAGTCATTACGTTATCAACCCCCAGCATCTTTGATTGGCTGCAAAAATATCCTCCGTCCGAGTTGCATGATTATAATATTACAATTTTTAAGAATATTAATTAATTAAGAAATTCTAAATTAAATATGTAATTTTATAAAAATAAATTTTGTATGTTGAAATTACTTAATTAAATTTGCCTGATGCACCCTCATTTTAAAATTATATATACCTATTTGGCTACTCAGCGGGGGTTTGAAGTGCAGGCATTTTTACGAGAGTAATCCCCTCGACTAATATATATCTATATATATGTATATCGACTATGAGACCTTATATAAGGCGAATCAACAGTTCGAGTGGGTAGATTCCAACAACTCTTTTTCAGTTTATTCTGAAATAAAAGTAGCTGAGAAAAGCTGTACTAGATCATTCGGACAATCAAAGTATAGACCTGGAGGGTGGTCGCAGAGCAAATTTTTTGGTCAAAGACAAACCAAAGGAACACGACAGAGGAAAGTGTATTAGGCAATAGGCAGCACCAAGGTCTTAATGTTGAAGGAATTAAGAGTGGCTATTAATTTTAAAAATTTAGTTTAATTGATAAATAACAATAAAATATTAACAAATGACAGCTTAGGCTACGCCCTGATAAAAGCTAATAAGGAAGGCCTTGTTCTTAGCTTAGCTTATGACTTGGGTAACCTCGATAGGCCCAAGTGACTTAGTTTTCCAAGTAAAATGTAATGTAATCACAGAGTGTAAGGTAAAATTCACCAAAATGCTGAAATTGAAACAACCCTGCCTGATCTTTTTTTTACCAAGTTTCTATCTTGTTTCATCTAGTGCAGAAAAGTTGGTGATATCCTAGTTTGGCGTCCCAAATTATTCAACTAACCATTTAGGTCAACTGTACGCCCTTGATGATTGGTTAGGTTAAGTTGATATTTCCGTTTAAACTAACGAAAATATCAAGACTTAAACCTAACCAATCATCAAGGGTGTACAGTTGACCTAACTGGGTAGTCAATTAACTGGTAATTATGTTGCTGACCACATGACCTGAACTTTTGGTAAAAAATACATTTTTCAAGTGTATTCTGGTGTGCTCTGTTCAAATATGACCATTTCTTGTGCAAATGAACAGAAATATATGTTTGGGCCATGCAATGACAACTGTATTTCTGTTCATTTGCACGAGAAATGAAGGTCATATTCAAACAAAGCACACCAAAATACACTTGAAAAATATATTTTTGACTAATTTTATACAATAAAGCATAACAACCTATTTATTAAATAAAATAAGTGTTTACATACCCATGTTAGCGTGAAGGTGGATACAAAAGTCCAGCCTGCTTTAAAAAGGCATGAAGGTGATCTGGAAGGTTATGTTCACTAATGAATATACATCGCAAAATATTAGGAATAATAATAATTTTTATTTCTAGCATGAAGCACCCACACTTTAATGTCTTTCCAAAGCCATTCGATATTTTGAGTATGAGCCCTAGACTCTGGGTCATAAGAACATAAGAAATTTTTATAGTGGGTACACTAGGGGCCACTTTGGCCCATCGAGGTGGCTCCACTATGTAAAAATTGCCTGTATATTGGCAATAACCAATTTTTACAAAACTGATTAAGTATCAATTTAAAACTAATTAATTATCAATTTAAAACTAAAGATAGAATCTCTGGATCCAGAGGATCAAAGTAGCCTACTACTATCCACAAATATGTTGTACACTATATCTATTTATAACTGATATACAAATATATCAGAGCCAAAGAATCTAGTCAATTTTATTATGGTACCCATTAATATCAGTACCGTACCGTGCCAACCAAAAATAAGTCACGGCCCATATCAATTGCGGACCAAGTCACAATTTATATCCATATACATTACAATATATATACTGAGGAGGAAAAGTGTAGGTGTGGCTATAAAGACTGTACAGTAATGTAGAAATGTGTGTGCACCCATTTTGGGTCTCTCATTTGAAGGTGTTTGTGGGGCAAGTGAAGATCATGAGTTTTTCAATACCTCACAGTACTATGGGGGGCACCGCTCGGCAGAGGAATCTCTCTAAATAGGGTGTGTAAGGACAGAGTGTATCCCCTAACCCAAGATGCTACCTCCCTATATCCCTCAACACCTGTGTTGAGCTGTGGGATCTATCACCCAAATGCACATAATATATATGAAATAAACTAGTACCATTCATGCAATAAAAATAGGCTTAAACACCATCACCAGATGTCCCTTGCAGACATCAAACTATCCAACCTTCTTTTGAAAGAATCAAGTGTATCTGAAGTCACCACTTCTTCTGTCAGACTGTTCCAAAACTTAATTACTTTGTTTGTAAAACTGTTTTCTTAAATTTGTTCTACATCTTGGCTTAAATAATTTCATACTATGACCTCTAGTCTGGTTATTGTGATCTTTAATGAAAAGAGACTCAAAATCTATCTTATCCAACCCTTTTATCATTTTATACACCTCTATCATATCACCCCTTAACCACCACCTTTTTAATGAGAACATGCTTAGATACGCCAGTCTTTCCTAATATGTCAATTGTCTTAGAGATGGGATCATTCTTGTTGCTCATTTCTGTACTTTTTCCAGTTTTTCAATATCTTGTATCAAATAGGGACTATTAAATTGAATGCAGCATTCGAGGAGGGGTCTCACATATGAAATGTATAGTTGCTTTATAATATTGGGTGATTTGTATTCAATGTGTGTGTGCATGAGATTGAGTCTAGCATTTGCTTTATTTCTGATTACCATACAGTGATTTGAGGGTTTAAGTTCATTAGTCACAGTGACACCCAAGTCTTTCTCTTTATCATCATTTTTAATCCAAATTCCATTCATATTGTATTCAAATTCTGGATTTTTTGGCCCAATATGCATAACCTTGCACTTATCAACATTAAATTTTATCTCCAACTTATCTGTCCAGGCTGTTACTCTAAGTCTTTTTGTATTGTCATTGCTCCTGCTACTGACTTAACATTATGGCCTAATTTTGTATCATCAGCAAATTTTGAGGTTTTACATGATAGGCCCTTCTCTAGATCATTTATATAGACAACAAAAAGCAGAGGTCCCAGAACAGACCCCTGTGGGACTCCGCTCAATACGGGTTTCCAAGTAGACTTATTTCCATTTAGATGAACTCTGTTTTCTATTTCTCAGCCATTCTTCTATACCATGGGCTCTAACTTTTACCAACAATCTTGCATGAGGAACAGTATCAAATGCCTTTGCAAAATCTAAGTATACTATATCTACTGGCTCTTCATTGTCCAAATGCAATAGGACTCCATCATAAAATTCAATGAAGTTGGTTAGACAGGACCTTCCATTTCGAAAGCCATGCTGGCTATCATTTATAAGGTTGCACTCTTCAAGGAACTCAGTAACTTTACCTCTAATGATACTTTTGAGTAATTTGCAAATAATGGTGGTGAGGCTGATGGGTCTGTAGTTTTTTGCCAAGTTTCTATTTCCTTTTTTAAAGATTGGAGCCACATTTGC
Source organism: Bathynomus jamesi (assembly GCA_023014485.1). Taxonomy (NCBI): domain Eukaryota; kingdom Metazoa; phylum Arthropoda; class Malacostraca; order Isopoda; family Cirolanidae; genus Bathynomus; species Bathynomus jamesi. The sequence continues at coordinate 303,224 of JAJOZX010005136.1, forward strand.
TTTCTTCCAATCCTCTGGAATTTCAGTACATATCAATGATTTATTAAAAATAATTTCTAGTGCCTGTGCTATATTCTTTTTGGCAGCTTTTATGACTATTGGATGCATTTCATCTGGCCCTGGAGATATTTCCATTTTTAATTTATCTATTGCTTTTAGGATATCTAGTTTTGTTACCCTTAATTCATTTATTTCTCTATCTTGTCCTGGTAGTATAAGATCAGGAATATTATTTAAATTTTCATTTGTGAATACTGATGAGAAGTATTTGTTTAGTTCTTCAGTTATTTCAAGATCATCATCTGTAGTTTTATCATCTATATGGAGGGGGCCAATTTTCTTTTTCACTCTACTTTTCAAATTGAAGTGACTGAAAAACTTAGGATTGTTTTTTGAATTCTTGGCTAGGCTTTTTTCCAGGTCTTGTTTGCTATCTCTGATTACTTTCTTGCAAATGCTTCTTTTACTTTTATATATTTCGGAGTCTATGCCATTTTTAGTTCTTTTGAATTTATGAAATGCTTTTGTTTTTTCTCTGATTGCTCTTTTTACATTGCAGTTTATCGAAGGTTGTTTTTTATTTTTTCCAGTTCTGATTTTACACTGTGGGATATGCTTCCATATGGGTCCACAAAGTGGTCAGAATGGTTAACTTAAATAGGTGTAGCCTATGTTTGAAAGATTTGAATACATGGTTGCAATAAAATGAATGCTGGTCTTCATAAAAAAGACAAGGATTATGGTATTTGGGACATCACTGTGATCTAGGTAATATGCTATTTTTAAAAAAAATATATAGATGCACTATTGTTATGACCAAAATGTTCGATACACTGTAGGTAAGTCAGAGAACAACCTTCACAGTCAGGCATTGTAGAAAATTGCTGGTAAGTATAAAATTCTGCTGATTGGATGAGCAAATGACTTACTACATTAGTGTAGCATGATGGCATACTACCCCCAACTACAAATACATATGAATATTAAGAAAGTTACAGCTATTTAAAGTTTACCCGATATTTTTGTTAAAACTAAGGAAAATCATGACTTAACCTAACCAGTCATCAAGGGTGTACAGTTGACCTAACCTGGCATTCAATTGATCTAACTGGGCATTTATTTGACCTAACTGGTCATATTATTTTCTACAATAGTTTGCCCAAAAAATAACTAACAGATTTGAAAAGAGGGGGTAATATTAACCCAGAAAAATGTATTTTTGACCAAAAGTTCGTCATGTGACCAGAAATATATTACGTAACTAATTAACCTAAACAAGCAATTTGAAAGTGTTGGAGTTCCATTTATTTTTGGTTGGTTGAATAATTTGGGATGCCAAAATAGGATATTGCTGACAAGTTAATATACCTAGCTAGTTTAGGCTATTTTCAGGTTAGTGAACTACGTAATTATTGAATGTTTCACCAACACTAAAATTAATATAGTATCCAAAACACATTTTTCGGTACTTAAGTATTATCAGGACTACCAAACTGTTTATTATGTATTTTTGCTCTCATCATTTTCATTTAAACTAACGGAAATATCACAATATAACTAGGGGTGCACTGGATATGGTATCCAGCCAGGTATTTGGCTGGATATTGTGAAATATCTGGTATCTGGCAGGATATGGGTCATATCCGGCTGGATATTGCGAAATATCTGGTATCTGGCAGGATATGGGTCATATCCTGCTGGATATAGGCCAAGACATTAGAAAATTAACACCTGTATGAAAATCTGCCATAATATGATGATAACACATTACAAATAATATTTTATATACAAAAAAATGGAAAGCCCTCCAGGGCCCACCCCTAAACCAGTCCAGCAACACTTTTTATATTAAATCAACACTACTGATGACAAGAATAAATAAAACATCTGTCCATCCTTAACGATTACAGTTCTATTAATATAATCAGAGCTTTTTATAAAAATGTCTAGGCACTAAATTTTTTAAAAAGTAAAATATAGTCAACCCTCATTATAATGGACTAATAGGCGGGAAAAGGTGTCCGTTATAGCCGATTGTCCAATATAACCGACGGTACTGGTAACCTACGGTATATGTATACGATACGGTAATGGAGATACTATATACAGTACTGTGCACTGTCTGCTGAACACGATACATGATAAATGATACAGAAAATAATGAAATGTAATAAAAATATAAAAGTTAGCTTGTCCTTGGCCTTATGAATGTCGGAAACAGTTTGCTTTTTCACGCCATACTCCGCGCACACCTTGGCCACCGAAGCACCTGCCTCTAACTTCTTGATTAATTCCAGCTTCTGGGTCACTGACAGGGTCACACGCTTCTTCTTTTCCTGGTTAATGTCGCCAGTGGTGTGTTTGGTTTATCCGATATCCGCTCTAACGGGGTCCGTTATAGCGAGGGTTGACTATTGTTTTCCATTCTTTTTTCTACTTTTTTTCCTTTATTTTCAAAACAATACAAAACATTACAAGCTTGACAAATGTAAAACAATACATTGAATACATTATAAAATGTCTGGAATGAAATCAATGAATGGAGGGCAGTATTGTGTAGGTCAGATGCCGCCATTTAGCCTGGAGGTCTTCAGAATAAAAAAACTCAACAACAGTGATTTAGAACTTTTTTCCATTGTGGTGCAGAAACAAGAGCATTTCTCCGCTTTCAGGCAATATTCGGGATTGCCTTGCTTCATAGATGTTTCCGTATTGAGAAAACATTCTCTCTGAAAATACAGAGGATGCGGGTGTGCAGAGAAGCTTTGAAACAATAGTTTTAAGAAGAAGAAATCAGTCCTCCTGCTTCCAAATTTGAACTGGACAGTGTTTCCTATCTACAAGAGGTTCAGATGCAAATTGGTCTAACCAGTGTTGGGCACTAAAGCGTTAATCCGATAACTGTTAATTAACGAAGTTAACTTTTTTTAATGGACTATTAACGGAAGTTAATTTCCATTTATTGTTATCGGACCAGTTAACTTCCGATAACTCGATATTTAGTCTGTTAAAGTCCGTTAATGTCCATTAACACGTTAACTGTGAGGAGTCATTCACGGAAGATCACCGCTCCGCGAATGAATTCAAACCGCCATAACTTCAGTCTGCCAATTCGTCCTCTGCCGCAGTGGAACAGCTCTTCTCTCTCGGCAAGGACATCCTGAGGCCCAAGAGGTCAAGACTGGCAGTTGGGCCTAACTTTGAGAAGTTGGTCTTTCTGAAGGGCAACCAGCACATTGTGTCAGTCTTCAATAAATGTGCCTAAAATTTAATTTTACCTTTCAGTTCCTGCCATAATAATTCCCTGGTAAATTAAAATTTAGTTAATGGTTAGTGGTTACAAGGGTTTCAAAACATGTAATCAGTTGATTTTTTATTAAAAATAAAAAAAAAGTTATTAAGCAAAAAAGTTGCAAAACTTGATAAAAATAGTTAAATACCTATTTATTGTTAGATTTTGCATAAATAAACATTTTGTATGGGTTTTAAAGCTTTTTACCTTGATTTTTTTAAATGTTAGTAAAGAAATAGTTATCGTTAACGGATTATCGTTAACTTCTGTTAACTATGTAGTAAAATTATCAGATTATCGTTATCGGAGTTAAAAATTGGGGTTAACGGATTATTGTTATCAAAGTTAACTTTTTGGTTAACGGTGCCCACCACTGGGTCTAACTCCCCTGCAATCAGTAGAACAGGAGCAGTCTTTTTTTCAACCTTTCTTCTCTTGTAACTTACTTCCCCAGATTGCTCTCCTTTTGTGATCTCCATAAAACACGCTTCAAGAATGTCCTCTTCATCTTTCCTCTTTCGCTTCCACTTTCATTACCTTCACTCATTTTCATTAGAATCATTACCACCTTCGTCATTTTCAATACCTATGACTTCTTCAATCAGCCAGGATTTAGCCTGCTCTTTCTGATCTTGTTGAAAGAAAGATAACATACCGCGGATCTATTGCAGTTGCAGTCACATAAGCCCTGTTTTTCATTATGTTCAAAGACTTCCCATCATTACTCTCCAACAAGAAATGCGCTTGAAGAGAAGTCAGGAGTTCTCTCTCTGTCATTTGAACACCCAGAGCTGGGCAGTATTTAAATACATTTGTATTTAAATATGTATTTAAATACATTTGTGTATTTAGAACTGTATTTATAAATACATTGTTTTTCATGTATTTAAATATAGTATTTAAATACTTTAATGAGTATTTAAATACAATGTATTTAAATACTCAAAATATAAAAATGTAAATACTTTTACTGGTTTAATACACGTTCTGTACTAGCACAGTACGATGCGTCGACAGTGTAGTACAGCATGGTTCATGTTTCAACAGTTTGGGAAAACATCCTCTCATAAAAAGACTGTTCCTCCGCTATAACACGACATTACCATCTTCGGCACCGGTAGAGCGAATATTCTCATTCGCGGGAATCACTTTGACTCCCAAAAGACTCTCTCTTTCAGACAAAACTTTTGAAAGATTGGTTTTGATCCGCAGCAACCATGAAATAAAAGAGAATTCGTAAGGTGCCTTATGTTTATGTTTACGTCTTATGTTTACGTTTATGTCTCATCTACTCATTAATTGTTACTAATTTTGCAATGATATAATGAGTATAATATGTCACTGGTTGAACATCGTAAGTTCTAAGTTCTTTTGTTTTGTTTTAAAAAGGGAAATATATAATCGGAAATTAGATTGTATTATTTCTTTATCCTTTATCAAGCATTTTATATTGTTGTTACTCATGAATTAGTGAATGCATATGTTAAAATTTGTATGTATTTAAAATGTATTTACAAATGTATTTAAATACAATTGATGTATTTTGTATTTAGTATCTAAATACATTTGTAAAATGTATTTAGTATTTAGTATTTAAATATATTTCTCCCATGTATTTAGTATTTAGTATTTAAATACATCCAATGTATTTATTGCCCAGCTCTGTGAACACCTTCGTCATCATGGCCAATCTTTGAAAGAAATCTGTAAAATTCAAATGCTCGGGATTATGGAAGACAAAGTTGATTTTTCCGAACTCATTTCCTGAGTTAGTTGGAAGAATGGTTTTAATATTTTAAGGAGATTTTGTATCAGTGTCCACTCGAAGGATGTGATGGTAGGTAATTCACTACGATCAGCCAAATACAGTTGCACTTGAATTTTTAATTTATATAATCTTTCTAGCATCAAATATGCACTGTTCCATCGTGTTCACTGTTCGGACATCTTGAACCAATAGGAGAGGCTCAAGATTTTGCTGCACTTGAATGTGTTTGAAATTGTTACAGGCCAAAGGAGAATGATTAAAGTGAGTTGCAAGGTGGCGACACTTTACAAGGATATCAATTACACTCCTCTGAACCATAATTGAGTCACTAATAACCAGTTGGAGTAAATGAATGCTGCAGTGTATTGAAGGTATTTCAGCCAGGTCACTACCAAGAGCCATATTACTAGCTCCATCTCTCACCAATAAATTCCTCTTATTTGCATCAAGATCCCAACTATCCCACATAGTGAAACTTTTCAGATATATTCTTGCCAGTATGCGACCCTGAGAAATGAGAGGCATGTAGCACAGCATCATATCTTTCAAAATCTTTACCTATCCAGTGACCTGATAATGATATAAAACTTTCTTGAGAGGTTGTGCATGTCCATATATCTGAAGAAATGCTGATATGCTTTACTACTACTAGCTTCTGAACAATTTTAGACTTGAACTCATTATAAAGATGAGGAATTATCGTATCGGAGAAGTACCTTCTGCTCAGTAAGAGATATCAGGTTGGAGGTAGGCCATTAGATCAATAAAACCATCATCTTCAACTAAAGTAAATCGCTGGTTGTCCAGAGCCATCATCATGCCAATTTTACTGTGAATCATCACAGACCTGGAGTCATTGATGTCCCATATTTTTTTAGGTGAAAAGCTTTCCTCTATTGAGATCTGCTTACTCATTTGGTCCATTTTCTTTTCTTTCAGAGTACTACCAGTAGAAATTGATGGCCTAGCCCGTATTCTATCTGTGCCTATTTCCTTTGATTCAGTTGCAGCTATTCTTTTTTTGTCATTTTCGTTTTTGGCTTCAGCATACTCTTTGGGTGATTAATCTTCAAATGATTATGAAGAGGTCTTGTGCTAAAAGACTTTTGGCCACCTTTCTCCATCCCACATTTGATAATCTTTTGGCCACCTTTCTCCATCCCATGTTTGATAATCTTTTGGCAAATATTACACTTGGCATTGATATCACTAGGGTCATTTATTGTATACAGTGACCACACAACTTGTCATGATTAATACTTACGGTAATAGTTTAATACAACACAAGAACCTGAAAGAGAACAAAACAATTAAACATCTGAATATACTTAAATTATTATTTCTTATATTTGGGGGGGTGCTTGCCCCCAATGCAAAACAAAACATAGCAATATGAGTGTAAAAATAATATGGTACCTAATAATATATATCTGGCCAGATAGATATGGCCGAGTATACAACAAAATAGCTAGGCCCAAAACAGCTAGGACATTATAGCTGGTGTCAAAATAGCTGGTGCGACAGAATAGCTGGTGCGACAGAATAGCTGGTGCGACAGAATAGCTGGTGCGACAGAATAGCCAGTGTCAAAATAGCTAGGATCATGAGATCTTGTATGTATTATGTGGGTCATTCTCTGTCAGATCAACCAGTGCCTAACACCCTCATCTCTCAGATTTTGCTGAAATTTGGTTTATAGGGAGTTTGTGGACCCTGAATCCATTTCTGAAATTATAAGGTCAATCCGACCAACGGTTCAAGAGATATGACCTCGGGAAATTTGAGGTCACTTGCGAGGTCACTAACATTTGGCGACCCATAACTTGGGTAATAATGGTCACAATTATATAAAAGTATATATTTAGAATCAGAAAACGACAAGGAATCCAAATATGCAAGTTTTAGAACTCTAGGTTGAAAAATAAAAAAGTTACACTGTAACCAAAATTTGAGGTCACGATTTGACCTCTGGGGTATCAAATGAGAATTTTTTTTTTAAATGTAAAAAATGAAGGCATAGGCATTGGCTATTAGAATCAGCAAAAAAAAGTTTGTTTGTTAGTATTTTTCATGTAACTAACATATAAGTGAACACCATATTCATAAGTTGTGCGTCAATTCTACCTATTTTTTCACACTTAAGCTCATAATTTGACCTATAGAAATTAAAATTACATTTTTTTATAGATATAAAAACAAAGGCAAAAAATGTAAAATTGTATTTCACTGCTAATCTACACTGGCAATAATAGTTATAATAGTGAAAGGGGAAGACCTACTTAGAGGATTCATGTGCTAGCCTAATACAATTTTTGCATGCTCGATGCTCTCATCAATTTCTTTTTGTGGAAAAATGTATTGAATTCTGCTGCCTCCTCTTAGGGTAGGACAACTCATTACAGTTAATATATGATGTCCTGGCACTGCACATGAATCCTTGTTTGATGGATAATAATATGCACTTGATCCTGATGACCCAGAGGGATGTAGAAAGTTCACAGTGAAATCATCAAACTCTTCACAATATTCCTCCACAATTCCATACCAAACTTGCATGTCATAAATGCAGCCAACATACTCTCCTGGTTTGACACATTTTAGGTTACCAAGCATTGCAGGTTCATTAGTAAAATGACTTTTCCTTATTCTTTTCTTTTCTCCAATGCCACTTGAAATGGGATACACCATCAGTTCTTCCTTGTTTAGGGGAACAAATCTATGATATTTCTGAGTTCCAGGAATAGCCCTACTATCCTTGAATCGATGTTCCAACCGTTCTTCTGCATCTTTCAAATCAGCTGTAGTTACAAAGAAAAAATTTATCTTCTTGCTCAAGTTTTCTTCACAAAACTGAAACATGTGTTCTGGTGTAAGAATTTGCCTCTCTGTAGTTCTCTGCAAACTGGCACGAGCAGTAGCTCTTTTCACTGTTCCTCCAATCCCATCACATGCATTTTTGCCATGGGATGTAGCAAAGAAGTGCCATTCACAAGACAGACCAAAATCCTCTTCATGGTAACAGAGATTTGTGAAGTTGTATCTGTTCTTATATTGGCCAGCACATCCATCTGAGAAATAGTGCACCTTCTTCAATTGTGGGCATCTGAATTTAACATATGTCATAAGCTTCAATATGAATGAGTAAACCATTATAGTGTTGTGTTTTAGTGATGCAGATAAGAAACAGACACTAAAATGGCTAAGTTCCTGGTCTGCAGATGATCTATAATAGATGACAAAAGGGTGAACTGTACACTGTGAATTGTCCCAGTGAAACCCTTGGGCAGCATCCTGGACAATGAAAGAATAATTCTCAGAGAAATCACCTACTATAACTACCTCGCTCTGAGGTGGTAGTGTTTCTTTCAACTGCTTGAAGTACTGTGATTGTTGCTGAGCAACAAAGTGATGACGAACCATGCGGGATATTTTCATGCTTAGGGATGATAAGTATTCATGAAGTGGCTCCACCTTATCAACCATTGTACAACGGTCAACAGTCACCCATTGCTTGTAAGATATTTCATTTGGAGCTGATTTCACACTGTCAAGTAACTCAAGAAAATCCAGGACACCCTCTTCTCTTGGGCAATCATTGCAAAGTTGCATCATGCAAGTCTCTCTTTCTGTACTGCAGACACTGTAATCCATAAGATCCTTGTATGAAAGACCTCTTTCTCCCAATGCAGCCAGCTGCAATTTTGGATTTTGATGGTATGTGCAGACACAGACAGAATGAGTCCCACCACTACCGGCAAGCACACAATATGATGGCCGTAATTTTGCAAATGTGGAAAATCCTATTTTGGGATTCTTTTCATCATTTTTATATAGTTCAAACATCTCTCTTAAATTCCCGAGGACCAATCGTTTTTGCACCTTCATTGCACCTTCAGCACTTCAGCACTGATAACTTTCACGCAATCCTTTTGGCCAGGACACATACGACTAACCTCTTCTGACTCATAGAATCTTCTAACTATATCTTTGTGTTCTTCAGATATCACTTTTCCTTTGCTCATTAGTGGAATCTTCGGAAGGATTCCATGTTCTGATTTAAGTGAATGGCTTCTTTTCACCATGTATGTTGTAGTTTGAAAGAAACTAGCTGTTTTTTCAATTGTGTATGGTGAGAGTGTCAATATTTGTAGTTTGTGATGGTGACATTTGCTCTCCAGGAATGACTGTTTCAATTCATTCATTAATTTGTCTAGATGTTTTTCAGATTTAGTTTCAGGTTTTGAAGTATCACTTACCTCCTCGGTAATTTGAACACCATAACTGAGTTCTAGCCTCTCCTTCAGGTGTTTCTGAGCAGATGATAGCTTACCACGAGCCTTGCGCTTTTTCTGGCTTAATGACAGCCCTTCTGAAAAGAACAGAAAAAAAGGTTTCACACACCTGAATATTAGTAATTAAATATTAATTATAGTACCTTAAATGCTTTTTAAAAAATTGCTTATAATTAGTAGATCAAACAGACCTTGTAGTAAAGTATAAGTTATTATATTAATTTATTACTTACTTTTTTAACTGGTGTTTGGTCCAGAAATGCTAGAACTGGTTCAACTGAAGTTGAAGGATTTTCCTTTATCAAGCAATCACTGTCATTGTCCAGATCTTGAATTGAAGAGATGTTACTCAAGCCACTGATAGTAGATGATTCATTTGAATCCTGCTCAGACTCGTTGTTTTCAGTGGTACTAAGTATAGTGGGGTTTTTCATTATCAGTGTCCAGCAGTTCACACACAACAATGAGTCTTTTTTCACTCTTCCAGCACATTTTTCAACAAGTACATCAGTCACTTTTCTAAGATTGATTGTTATGCGTTTCTTGTGTTTTTGAATAGGGTCCTGGCAGTATTTCAAGTGCCGAACCATTGTATTTTGATCTGTAAAGATATAGGATTTACAATTAGGTAATATATATTTTTTAGAAAATATATAGCTATACACACTTAATATTTTAGGCCTTGATAGTCTCTGAGGCTCATTAAAACACCATACCCACCAGCCACCCACAGTGCTGGCTGGAACTGTACTAACCTGTAGACAAGGAATTTTGCAACTATCTGTGTTGATTCTGCACTTAGACAAGTAGCAACATGTTTCAACAGGTTTGTTTAGGCTACATGTGAGCTTAGTCTTCCCCTTTCACTATTATAACTATTATTGCCAGTGTAGATTAGCAGTGAAATACAATTTTTATTAAATTCTTGGAGCTTGAGGTCAAATTGATAGCTAAGATATAAAAATTCCTTGAAATGACAAGCAATTTATAAATATGGTGTTCACTTATAAGTTAGTTACATGAAAAGTACCAACATAAAAAACTTTTTATGATTGTTTCTATTAGTCAAGAACTCTGACTTTGTTTTTTATATCTATAAAAAATGTAATTTTAATTTCTATAGGTCAAATTATGAGCTTAAGTGTGAAAAAATAGGTAGAATTGACGCACAACTTATGAATATGGTGTTCACTTATATGTTAGTTACATGAAAAATACTAACATAAACAAACTTTTTTTTGCTGATTCTAATAGCCAATGCCTATGCCTTCATTTTTTACATTTAAAAAAAAAATTCTCATTTGATACCCCAGAGGTCAAATCGTGACCTCAAATTTTGGTTACAGTGTAACTTTTTTATTTTTCAACCTAGAGTTCTAAAACTTGCATATTTGGATTCCTTGTCGTTTTCTGATTCTAAATATATATACTTTTATATAATTATGACAATTATTACCCAAGTTATGGCTCGCCAAATGTTAGTAACCTCGCGAGTGACCTCAAATTGCCCGAGGTCATATCTCTTGAACCGTTGGTCGGATTGACCTTATAATTTCAGAAATGGATTCAGGGCTCACAAACTCCCTATAAACCAAATTTCAGCAAAATATGAGAGATGAGGGTGTTAATTTCAATTTTTTTTGGTTGATCTGACAGAGAATGACCCATGTGCCATAAAATGTATCCTTGCATAAGTTTATATACAATTTATTCTATTACATTAATTTTATTGATTTAGCTAGTCTCCCCTAAGACTAACGATTAGGCGTAAAATAAAATATAAAATCATAAATGTTAACTAAGAAAAATTGAAATTTTCTTTAATGTTAAACTACCAACAAACCATGCTATGGGAATATTTAGTTGCCACATCTCTGTTAAAGAATTAATCTACTAATTTAACTTATTTCTTATTTTCTAATTTTGGGGAGCAAACTTTGGAGAGAGGTTGACACGATAATTCACAAAACCCACTTTTCAGGAATTGTCCCCATATTTTCCTCTATTTGAATTAATTAAATCTTATTCTCTGTTTCGAGAGAATTATTCTAGAAGGAATGATGTCACAAAAAGCTTTCGTCGTGGGACGCCATTTCGAAGTTAGACATTCAAGAATTAGTATCACATTAATTAGATACAGTGAAAGTTTATTGTCTTTTATAGCAAATATACCCTTCAAAATGAATGTTATAACGTCACAAAAAGGAGGAGATCAAATATGTTACGATGGTTACATATACAGAAAAAATATGACAAACAAAACAACTCAGAACTGGTAGTGTGTAGAAAAAGACTGCAGAGGAACTATTATAACAGCTGTCAACTACAGGGAAACCAGTGAAGTAAAGATAGGATGGGAGCATAACCATGCTCCAGATCTGGCACATCAAAATTTTGCTGCTGCAATGGACAAAATGCATGCCAAAGCTGCTGCATCCACTGCTCCTCCATGCAGAATTATCAGTGACATCATTCTGGGCCTCAATGAGGAAGCACTGACAAGACTGCCTAAAAGAAAGGCACTCGTGAAACACATTCAGCATAAGAGACAACACCGGGACAAAGACTACCTTCCTGATCCAGACTCATTAGAGGATTTTGTAATACTGGAACAATTTTGAACTGTCACCATTGGTGAGACACAAGAACGGTTTCTATTACATGATGATCTTGGACAACCTAGACGAATTATCATGTTTGCCAGTGGAGCAATGCTAGACCAACTCGCAGCTTCAGCAAATTGGATGTGTGATGGTACATTCAAAGTCATTCCAAAATTATACTATCAGCTGTATACAGCAGGGTTGTGGAGTCGGTCCAAGATTTTCCGACTCCGACTCCACACATTGTAAAAATTCGACTCCGACTCCACACATTGTAAAAATTCGACTCCGACTCCACACATTGTAAAAAATCTAAAAATCCGACTCCGACTCCTCACATTTTAAATATACGACTCAGACTCCTCTAGTGTTTCACTCATTATCATAATAAGAAGACATTTCATCACCACCACACTAAGTGTGAAATTTTATATTTTATATTTTATATTTAAATAAATATTAATTGTACAGGGTGTCTCAATATACATGCAACCCATGTCACTGCTAATAATTCTGCCAATATTAATGTTCTCGTTCTATTTTCTCAGATTTGAAGAGAGGAGACGATAACAACTAATAATTATCAATCAAAATGCCTTGGACAAAGGAGGAAAAAATTTTTTGCGTCACTACTTATTTGGAGACGAAATCATTCAAAACTGTGCAAGGGTCATTCCATGTCAACTCAGCCACAAAATGGCACTTTTTGCACTCACCCTTTTCAATTTTGCTCATACTTGGCACAATAGCAGATATACATGCCAAACTTAAATTCCAAAATTATTAGAGCTGACTGACCTTTGGTTACTGAGATACAAGGTCACAAAGTTGTGACATTTTGACCTTTTTTGCGTTAAATGACTATTTTCAAAACGGTGTAACTAAAAAACTATTAAAGCTAGAGCATTGATCTTGGTCTCATTTTAAAGCTCTTTAGTAGCCCCTTGTTTATTGTCTCTTGTTAAATATCTCTACTGTGAAAAATAAAAAATCCCTTCAAAAGTTGACCTTTGACCTTGAATAAAAAAAAATACCTTCTCCTAAAAAATTCAATTTTTTTACATTAATACCTTGAGTCATGTACAACAAAATCCCAAGAAGCTGTAAGTGGCTGATAACTAGTTCAATGTATAAACAATAAATGAAGTTGGCATCATTCTTCAATTTTAGATTTTTTTTGTCAGTTCATTTATTTAAAAGTTCTGTTCTGATATAGTGTCAGTGAAGACTTAGTTCAACTTAACATTATTAGTTCAAAAACCTTTTTGTGACCTGTGCCAAAAGAAGTTAAAGTTAATTTATTTTTACTAAATACATGTATAAAAATTTATTTAATAATTCATTAATTGTTCATTGTTTCTTTTCAGGATTTTCTTTGTGCTTTTGTGATTTCAGAGTACAAACATGGAACATTTAAAACTGAAACAGAAGTGTGCTGATCCTTTGCTGCGTCACAAAGGTCAGTGTCGAAAGGAGTTTGAGAATTGTACCACAGGAACTTGTAAATAAGTTTCCTGATCTGCACTTAACACTACATCACAGACTTTGTAAGCAGTGTAGAGAACATCTTGAGTCCTTGCCTGAGAAAGGAATAGGCACTTTGAATTCAGACATAAATGATGATGATTCTTGTAGTAGTGAACCACCTGAAGATCTTGAGAAAATTGAAAATGTTGACAATAGTGATGCATCAACTTCAGAGCAAAACCATGAGATGTGTACTTTGAATGCTTCTTTTGTTTCAATTGGTGAATCACCCATAAAAAAGAGAGAACTTGTAGAGCAAAAGTCATATGGAGCTAAAAAACTAAGCAAGGTGACAGAGACAGTTAAGAAGAGAATGGAAACAGTTACAGGAAAAGAGATTTCTGACTCACAATTTAAGGAGCCATCTGGAGATGTAGACTGTTTAGAAATAATAAATCAACTCAAGGAAAAATTTAAAAATGAAAATACTAAAAGAAGTGATAAAATAAAAATCCTCACTGTATTGCCCAAAAGTTGGAGCATTAGGAAAATTGCTTCAGAATTTAAACACAACAAGGCATACAGCATCTATTGCTAAAAAAATAGTTGAAGAAAAAGGTGTCCTTTCAGACCCAAATCCAAAGGGTGGGAAAAGAATTAAACAGGATACTGTTGACGCTATTAAAGCATTTTATCTTTCAGAAGACATCAGTAGAACAATGCAGGAAAGAAAGACTATTGTAGTATCATTGACAATGAAAGGAAGGATACATTTGCAAAAGCATCTTCTACTTTGCAATTTAAAAGAAGCCTATCATATTTTCAAAAAGAAATCCTTTGGTTAAGGTGGGATTCAGTAAATTTGCAGAATTGCGTCCAAAGCAGTGTGTTATTGCTGGAGCAACAGAACTCACTCAGTATGTGTCTGTACAATTCATCAGAATGCCAAACTTATGTTTGTAGGAGCTGAATTAGAAAAACTAACTGCAAATGATGACACACTTATTAAGAATGTACGTCATTGTGTTGCCTTTATGGAATGCAATCCTGCCTCACAGAAATGCTGCCTCAGACAATGTGAACAATGTGAACAATGTGGAGATCCATCAGATTTAAAAAACAGACTACTGGACATATTTACAAACAACTTCATTGATATCATAAATTTTAAAAAGTGGACCAATACAGATCGGTCAAATCTTGAATCAGTAGAACTGAATACAGATGAATATATTGACCAATTCTGTAACCAACTGAAGGAATACCAGATACATGACTTCAAGACAAAGATGCAAGCAACTTATTACCGTGAAACAAAAATGTCTTTGAAAGATGGTGAGGTCCTTGCTGTGTGTGATTTTGCTGAAAATTATTCCTTTATTCTTCAAGATGAGGTTCAGAGCTTTCACTGGAACAATGAGATGGCTACTCTACATCCATTTGTTATTTACTATAAAAGGAAGATGATATTGCTCACCTTAGCTTTGTTATTATTTCAGAGTGTAACATCCATAACACAGTTGCTGTACATTTGTTTCAAAAGCATCTGATAAAATTCCTAAAAGATAATATCTCATCCATCGGTTCCATCCACAAAATAATTTACTTTTCAGATGGGTGTGCAGGACAGTATAAGAACTGCAAAACCTTTTTGAATCTTTGCTATCACAGAGATGATTTTGGAATTGAGGCAGAATGGAATTTTTCTTGCAACAAGTCATGGAAAGGACCTTGTGATGGTGTTTGAGGCACAGTTAAGAGATTAGCTGCAAAAGCTAGTCTACAACGACCTTATGATGAACAGATCCTTACTGCAGAAACAGTTATGTATACATTTGCAAGTGAAAAATATTGTAAATATAAAATGTCACTTTTCAACCAATAAAGAGCATGAAGAGGAAAGCCAACTTCTCCAAGAAAGACACTCAACTGCAAGGACTATTGCTGGTACACAGAAATTACACCATTTACAGCCAGTTTCATTGACTTCTCTTAAGGTTAAACATTATTCATTATCAGATTATTCAAATATTGAGAAAGTTACTGAAAAGGAAGAAGTTGTGACTGAGGAGAAAATACATGGTTTTGTTACTGCTGCATATGATGGCCATTGGTGGGTGGCATATGTGCTGGAAAAGATACCAGAGAATAGAGAAGTAAAAGTCACATTCCTTCATCCTCATGGCCCAAACCCATCATTTGTGTATCCTGGTCAACCAGATGAATTAATCTTACCATATTCAGATATTCTAACACAAGTTGAGGCATCTACTACTAATGGACGAACATACAGGATTTGCAAAGAAGTTACTTTGAAGGCATCCAAAGCTTTGGCAGATCTACAGCACAGAAAGGTAAGAATTAAAAATTAAAATGGTCATGTAACTATATATACACTGCATACATTTTAAGTTGTGATAAATGGAAATCAATGAGCACTATATTGTATGTACATTTTAATATGTTACTTGTATTTGTTAATTAGGTAGCTATCTAGGTATACATTAAAAATTGTTTTCTCTTCTAGAAATCACAATAAATTGGGTGGCCCACAAGAATCTTGTCAACTACTGAAAACCATCACATACATGCACAACATACAGGTGAGGTGGGTAAAGAACAAATATTTAAAAATAAGCATTTGCTTGTTTGTAGAAGGCTGCAGATAGTATGTAGATATGGGTTGTATTTGTAAGAGATTGAGCTGACCTTAGACAAAAATGGTTACTGACATACAAGGTCACAAAGTCATGACTTTTTGACAATTTTTGTATAAAATGACTTTTTTCAAAATGTTGCTTGAATTCATTATTTTTTATACATTGAACTAGTTATCAGCCACTTACAGCTTCTTGGGATTTTGTTGTACATGACTCAAGGTATTAATGTGAAAAAATTGAATTTTTTAGGAGAAGGTATTTTTTTTTTATTCAAGGTCAAAGGTCAACTTTTGAAGGGATTTTTTTATTTTTCACAGTAGAGATATTTAACAAGAGAATAAACAAGGGGCTACTAAAGAGTTTTGAGATGAGACCAAAATCAATGCTCTAGCTTTAATAGTTTTTTAGTTACACAGTTTTGAAAATAGTCATTTAACGCAAAAAAGGTCAAAATGTCACAACTTTGTGACCTTGTATCTCAGTAACCAAAGGTCAGTCAGCTCTCATAATTTGGGAATTTAAGTTTGGCATGTATATCTGCTATTGTGCCAAGTATGAGCAAAATTGAAAGGGGTGTGTGTTTTAGGTGGCTGACTTGACATGGAATGACCCGCAAGCGAAATTTCGCAGGAAGTTCAACTTCAACAATTATCCCCAGAAAAGCCAAATTTATCGCTGGGCACACAATTTCAAGCCACAGGATCAGTAAACAATCTCAACAAGAAAGCAGAAACACCCAGATCTGGCAGGAAGGTGACTGCAAGATCTCCTGACAATGTGAATGCGGTGAGAGATTCTGTCGGAAGGAGTCCGAAAAAGTCAATCCGAAGACGTTGCCAAGATCTGGGTCTTTCACGTGCGTCAGTGCAAAGAATCTTGATCAAGGATCTTCAGCTGTACCCATACAGGATCCAGATCAAGCATAAACTCACACCAGCTGACATGGCAAAACGTGTTGTGATGTGCCGGTGGTTCGAGAACAAGATCGAAGAGGATCCTGACTTTCTTGATGATGTTTGGTTCAGCGACGAAGCACACTTCTTGCTCAGTGGGTATGTCAATAGCAAGAACAATGTGTTCTGGGGCACACAAGCCCCAGACGAGGTGCTTCAGAGGCCCTTGCACTCTGTGCAGGGTGTCAGGGTGATTGACAACTTCGCTCGTCGGCTTCAAGTGTGTGTGCAGCGCAACGGCGGTCATTTGGAACATGTGCTCTAATAAATGTATCCTTTGATCTAGAGACCTCAAATCTTCAGTTTTTAATTGTTATCATATCAGCTTCCAGGAAATGTAATCTTTTTTGGAGTTTTTTTTCTGAGTAATAAATTATTATCATGTCAATGGGTTCCATCTATTTTGAGACACCTGGTATATTCTGAAAATGTAAAAAAAAAATATTAAAAAAACTTAATCTAGGGGCTATCAATGAATAAGGTTTATTGACCAAAAAAACTAAATAACCTAAATGTTAGTATTTAGGATTTAGAAATTAAGGGGGACACAGAAATTGGAGTCGGAGTCGGAAGTTTTTTACCGACTCCGACTCCGCCCTGAAACGTGCGACTCTCCGACTCCACAACTCCGACTCCACAACCCTGGTATACAGTACACATGATAAGAGGAGACTACTTGTTCCCATGCGTTTACATTTTACTACCGGATAAGGCAAGTGAAACATATCAGCGAGCATTTCAAATTCTCAAAGACCAACATCCAGATCTGGTACCTGATATAGTAACTCTCGACTTTGAACAAGCAGCAATTAGAGCATTCACAACAGTTTTTCCGAATGTCTCAGTGCAGGGATGTTTCTTCCATCTATCACAATCAGTATGGAGAAAAATCCAAAACCTTGGTCTAACAAACCGCTACGCAACTGACAGCAACTGCTGCCCTTATTGCAAAATGCTTCTAGCTTTAGCCTTTCTTTCCCTTGAGCAGACAAGCGAAGCCTTTGAAGCCTTGGATGAAGAATGAGGACAGTTACAGATGGGCAATGAATTGGTAGATCTCTATGCATACTTCGAAGACAACTACCTAGGAAGGCCGCACAGAAGAGGAAGAAGAACACCTTTATTTCCTCCTGAAATGTGAAATGTGAAATGTCAGACAAAGAACAGAGGAAGGCATACCAAGAACAACTAATAAACTCGAGGGTTGGCACAGAGCCATCCAAACAATGTATGATAGCGCCCACCCTTCCATGTGGCATTTTCTCAAAGGCATTCAAAGAGAAGAGGGAATTCAATGAACAGCTTTGCAGGCATTTTTAGTGGGACAAGTGGCTATTGAGAAGAAGAAAACCAGAGAAGTTAATGCAAGGTTAAAAACTCTAATCTCCTGGCACAATCAGGACAAAATAACGACTGCAGAATTCTTGTGTGGAGTTACCTACAACATAAATTACAATACAATTTAATTGTTTTTATTAAATTACAATATTATAATATTTTTAATTTTGACTGTGTATTGCATATACTCTAGTTTTATAATAAAATAAATATTTGTAAATAAATTACATATTATTAATAATAATTTTAACTGTGTATTACATATAATAATATAATAAAATATAGATGTATAATGTTTTCATTAAGCCCTTACAAGGTTTTTAATATTAACAGGTTTTAACATTCACAAGATTTCATGATCCAAGCTATTTTGTCGCACTAGCTATTTTGACACTGGCTACCTATTGCACTAGCTATTTTGACACTAGCTATTCTGTTGCACTAGCTATTCTGTTGCACTAGCTATTCTGTTGCACTAGCTATTCTGTCGCACTAGCTATTCTGTCGCACTAGCTATTCTGTCGCACTAGCTATTCTGTCGCACTAGCTATTCTGTCGCACTAGCTATTCTGTCGCACTAGCTATTCTGTCGCACTAGCTATTCTGTCGCACTAGCTATTCTGTCGCACTAGCTATTCTGTCGCACTAGCTATTCTGTCGCACTAGCTATTCTGTCGCACTAGCTATTCTGTCGCACTAGCTATTCTGTCGCACTAGCTATTCTGTCGCACTAGCTATTCTGTCGCACTAGCTATTCTGTCGCACTAGCTATTCTGTCGCACGAGCTATTCTGTCGCACGAGCTATTCTGTCGCACGAGCTATTCTGTCGCACGAGCTATTCTGTCGCACGAGCTATTCTGTCGCACGAGCTATTCTGTCGCACGAGCTATTCTGTCGCACGAGCTATTCTGTCGCACGAGCTATTCTGTCGCACTAGCTATTCTGTCGCACTAGCTATTCTGTCGCACTAGCTATTCTGTCGCACTAGCTATTCTGTCGCACTAGCTATTCTGTCGCACTAGCTATTCTGTCGCACTAGCTATTCTGTCGCACTAGCTATTCTGTACGCCACTGGATATGGCCATATCTGGTATCCACCTGGATACAAAAAATTCATATCTGGTGCACTCCAAAACTTAACCTAACCAATCATCAAGGGTATTCAGTTGACCTAACTGGGTATTCAGTTGACCTAACTGGGTATTCAGTTGACCTAACTGGGTATTCAGTTGACCTAACTGGGTATTCAGTTGACCTAACTGGGTATTCAGTTGACCTAACTGGGTATTCGGTTGACCTAACTGGGTATTTGGTTGACCTAACTGGGTATTTGGTTGACCTAACTGGGTATTTGGTTGACCTAACTGGGTATTTGGTTGACCTAACTGGGTATTTGGTTGACCTAACTGGGTATTCGGTTGACCTAACTGGGTATTTGGTTGACCTAACTGGGTATTCGGTTGACCTAACTGGGTATTCGGTTGACCTAACTGGGTATTCGGTTGACCTAACTGGGCACTTCATTGTTGAAAATTTCTAATCTGAAAAAAAAAGGAAAGATTTTAGGTTAGGTTAGCGACAAAAAGCAAAATAAAAGGGAAAATGCCTGGTTAGGTCAACTGAATGGTGGTTTTGGAAAATTGCAAGAAAACATGGGAGGCCTTATAACTCCAAACAACCTGGATGCTCTGTACAAACTGAATGAAAAGCAGCTCCTCACAGAAATTGCCCATTTGAGACTCACCATCACACCAGATATTCGTCAAATGAGACATCATGGAACTGATATGAATGCCTTGTGTTTCTTCTGTACATGATTTTTTAATAAAATAATACCTTTCTTTTCCATTTTTTGCCTATAACTGCTAAACCACGCATCAAATGTCTCTGATTTGTTCATTTTCAACTTCAGCCACCCTGAAAACATATGGAAAGACATATTACATATGAGGGGTACTGGTAGTGGTTTTCTTAAACATCAAAAAGAGAACTATTTTTTGCCCACCATTTTGAAAAAATATCCACTGAACCAGAATGCCCGGTTAGGTCAAGATACTTTCATTAGCTAGTTTTAATGAAAATATCAGGTAATCTTTAAATAGCTGTAACTTTTTTAATATTCATTTGCAACAAATTTTGATTGCACATTTGGAAAGAGTTGTTAAAACTACACTAGAAACAAAAAACAGAAGTGGGGGACACTAGTTGGGTGCTAAATGACAGTTTTACCTCAGCTTCAAATGTGCTTTGCAGGTTTACTGATACATGGTGTTTTGCTGGATCCAATGTTATGTTGTTTTGGTGCCAGTACTGAAAGATAAAAAGGGTAAAATCAACAGTAAAGATAACTATAGGCCAATAGCCTTGGCCAGTATTATGTTTAAGGTGTTTGAATATATACTTGTTAATAGATTTGAATGTTACCTGTACAGGAATACCTTAAAATTCGTTGTTTCGCAGATGTTGTCAATCTTTTACTACCTATAGTTTTGCAGTCCATCATCCATATTCACAGATTCATCATTTTTTGAAAAAATGTGAAAAAAAACTTGAAATTGACAAAATTCAACTGTTTACCAGTGCAATATATATTATATTTTGCTAAAAAAATGAGTAGAATTGGATTAATTAATCTGTTTAATAACATAATAGAGTAAAATGTTTTCTCATTGGAACCTTTTATAATCTACCTCAAATTTCGTCATTTTGTGTTATTCCAGAACGAATTAACAAAATTTCAAGGTATTCCTGTATACAGCTGTCCCTCACTTAATGAAGGGGTTACGTTCCTAAAAAGCCTTTGTTATGTGAAAATTCATTAAGTGGGACCTAATTTTCTAGTGTTTTATGTGGGAAAAATTCAGTTTGGTTCCTAGCACACTTTTTTTGATAGCCTGATATAAAATAGAGTGGGTAAAGTTTACTGAAATTCTAGCTTCATTTCTATCATTATTGCCTTCCTCCTCTTCCTTGGATCTACAGAATCTAAGGCTAACAAAGACCCTAAGATCCACTCTAAGGTTAGCCCGAGAGAAAGGAAAGAGTAGGGGGTTAAGAGAAGAGAATAAGGGGTTAAGTAAGGAGGAACACCTATCACTTGTGGGTTAACATTCAATCAGAAAAAGAGAAAAAAGACTCGCCATCATCATCCGCCAGCCACTGCCGACAAGTCAGAAAAATAATCGGAGAGAATAGGAAAGGGGTGAAAGATGAAAAGAAGTAAATTAAGAATGCTTATAAACCATGCAAACACAGTCTTAACTCACTGTCATACCAGCAAACTACAGACATGCAAAGTAACGAGAGGATTAAAAAAAAAAAAAAAGTAGGTAAGTTAAACAAAAAGTGGGTTAGTTTACGCTACGAGCTACATCTATGTTCATGTTAGTCTAATTTTTTATATTTTTTTAAAAATTTTATTGCTGGCATCACAAGCTGGCATTAATTGTCAACAGACTCATCCTCGACCACCACCCAAAGAGCTCCTGTTGCTAATTGTTTATTATTTTATTTTAAATGTTAATATTTTTAAGATATCTGTCAAGATGATGATAAACACATTAACACTGGTAGAGTTCACGATGGGCGTGGGAAGATTATTCCATTTATCAATTACCGTACTTTAAATGTAAAGAAGTTTTTAGTGATATTAGTAATGAAATGTCTGCCACGCAACTTAAATCCGTTATTACGAGTATTACTATTATCAAAAGTAAACAATGTCAAAATTTACATTATTGATGTTATTAACGATTTTGAAAACTTCAATAAGCTCCCCCTTTAATCTCCTAGTTTCGAGTGAATACAGGTCTAACTCTTTAATCCTATCTTCATAAGGCTTGTTGCGCAATGATGGAATTAGTTTCGTGGCATGATGCTGAACCCTTTCTAACCTATCAATATCCTCACGCAAGTACGGGCACCAAAACTGAATGGCATATTCTAAATGAGGCCTGACTAGGGACTTGTAAAGGGGCAATATAATATCCTTCGATTTAAATTCAAAATTACGCGCTTTGAAGCCTAACATCCTATTAGCTTTTGTGCAAGATTCCAGGTACTGGTTCCTACCCTTTAAATCCTTAGATACGCGTACGCCTAAATCTACTTCTCGTCAATGCTCACCAACTCCCTATCATCCATCGTGTACGTGTAATTATTGTTACGAGTTGAGCTTCGACATTTTGATGCCATGCTATATATTGGGGTTATGAAACAGTAACACTTCATAGAACTTCTTTCATTATGAATGCAACATGTGAGAATGCACAATGAACACTGATGCTGCGAAAGTATGTTGTGGGGATGGTGGGAGACCATGTGTTGGGTGGGGGACAGAGCTTGCCTGTGTTGTGGGAACCACCAATAACACTGCAGATTTCAAAAATCTTTTCCTTTGTTATAGCAAAATTTCCTTCATAATATTCAAAAGTAGTATTAAATAAAAACCTTCATTGTAATGAACATTGTTAACCAAACCTTTGTTAATTGAGGGGCAGCTGTACTAGTGATAAACAATTTGGTTTAAAAAAGAAACATGGTACTGATGTGTGTGTGTATGCCTTGAAGGAAATGGTCTGTAAATACCTAACTCTAGATGCTAATATATTTTTGTTTCCTGGATGTCTCTAAGGCATTTGATCGTGTTAATCATGACCATACATGGGGTAATAGTAATAGACTATTACAGGATTTTTCAAGTAATAGAAGGCAAAGTAGTAGATAATAGTCTATTACTTTTCTATTACAGTGGCAATGGACATACAGTCGACCCTCGACTTACGTCGTCACCATCTTACGTAATTTTGAGTTACGAGAAGCCCCTATTGACTGTAATTGATTCGTCTTACGTAATTATTTTGTGTTGCGTAATAGCTGCGTAATCGCAAATGCAGTGCATGACCACTCACTGGCAGGACGCCAGGTATTTCACGTTATTTCATTTATTTTTACTGTGCATTATTCAACTCTCTCTCTCCAATGTAAGTCTAAATTAATTTTTTATTATTAATTTTTAATATGTATTTTCTTTTACAGATGGTGTTTCTTAATAATAATTACTAATTACCATCATAATTCTGTTTATATACACTGTTTTTATCAAAAAATTTAATTATTTTATTATTTTCAATACTTTTTTGGGGTCCTGGAATGGATTACCCGATTTACATGTATTTTGGGGTTTGACTTATGTCATTTTTGAGTTAAGTAACTCATCTCGGAATGGATTAATTATGTAAGTTGAGGGTTGACTGTATTGTGTGAACAAAGAACTGAAAAATGAAATAAATCTAATCTAAAATAAACATGTATCAGGTCATCCCATAAGTAGTGTCATTTTTTACGATAGATTAAGTTTAAACTAGTCCTACTCGGTTTAAGCATAAATTTTCCAAAGGTTATATCTAAGAGGAGATCTATCGTGTTTCGCTACATACTTTACAGACTTTGACCAGTGAAGACGTGTGTTTTGCTTTATGTGAATCCCTCATAAACATGGTGGTATCAGAAGAGCATATCAGGCATATAATGCTTTACGAGTTCAAAAAAGGGAATAGTGCTACTGAAGCAATGCGAAACATTCAGGACATTTATGGCAATGATATTCTGCATGTGAGGAAATGTCAAAGATGGTTTCAAAAGTTTAGGAATGGTGACTGCTGTTTGACAGATGCAGCAGGCTCTGGATGCCCTGCTGAGTTTGATGATGACCTGCTATTAGGTGCACTTGAAGATGACTGTTCAACCACTGTCGAAGAATTGGCCCTGAAACTCAATTCATTCCCATCCACCATCCATCGACATTTGCAACAACTCGGGAAAGTGCTTAAGTTAGGAAAATGGGTGCCACATGAATTGTCAGTTGACAATCTGAGGGTGCGGGTAAACATTAGCACAGCTCTTCATTCCCATGAACTCCAAGATCCATTTTTGCTCCGTTTAGTGACTGGTGATGAAAAGTGGATACTGTACCAGAATGTTAAATACCGTCGACAGTGGGTTTGTGCCGGAGAACCAGCGATGCCACAGCCAAAACCAAATCTTCACCCTCGGAAGGTGTTGCTTAGTGTTTGGTGGGATAAAGGTGGTGTAATACACTTTGAAACCTTACCACACAACCAAACAATCACCACTCAAGTCTACTGTCAACAACTGGATCGATTGAACACTGCACTGAAAGAAAAGAGACCTCCTTTGGTTAATTGGAAAGGAATCATGTTCCACCACAACAACGCACATCCTCATACCACTCGGATCACTTCTGCAAAAATTGAGGAGCTTGAGTGGGAAAAACTTCCACATCCTCCATATTCTCCAGACCTTGCACCTTCAGATTATCATCTCTTCAGGAGTCCGCAAAACTATCTTGACGAGAAACAGTACCGTATACTTCTTTAGATGACCTGCACACCAGTCTTTGTTCATTTTTTGCCTCAAAATCGCCTGAATTTTATAAACATGGCATTGAAAAGCTTGTAGGATGTTGGCAGAGTGTCATTGATTCCAATGGAAAATATATACTAGATTAAAAAGTTTCATTTGTTTTTTTTTTTTGTCCTTCAAATTCCGATCTAAAAAATGACATTACTTATGGGATGACCTGATAATACACACAAAGATCTTTTTCAAATGAGTGAAGTACCCCACATACAAAAGTAATAGTAATAGATGAAAATTATAGTAATAGTAGGAATCAATAGTAATAGAAACCTGGTAATTGACCCCGTCTCTGATCATGACAAATTATTCATGAAACTTGTAAGTCATAATGTACCTGGTTACTTGGTCCATATATTAATATTCTGGTATAATCACCAGACAATGATTGTAAGATAGGGTGGGGTTAATTCAGAGCCATTCTCTGTGACCAATGGTGTCAGGCAGGGAAGGATATTATCCCCCTACTTATTTATTGTTAATCATCTGATGTATGCAAATGATCTAGTTCTTATTTCTCCATCTGTAAAAGTGCTCAGCACACTTTTGAAGGTGTGTGAAAGGTATGGGAAGGATAATGACATAAAATATAATCATGCTAAAAGTCATGTTATGCTTATGAGGACCAAGGCCTACAAATATATAAAATTTCCTGAATTTCAATTGAATGGTATGGTGCTGTCAGAAGTAACCCACATTAAGTATCTTGGCCACATACCTAACTGATAGAATATCACAGTCATCTGAAAGACTAAGGCAATGTAGACAATTATATGCTCAGGGAAATACCGTACTTTGGTTAGAAAATTTCATGCGTGTTCATTAGATGTTAAGTTGATTTTATTCAGAACTTTTTGTACTCCAATGTATACAGCTCATTTGTGGTGGAACTACAGGATCTATAATTTGAGAAAATTATATGTTGCATATAATATTATTTTTAGGAGTTTATTAAGGACTAAGATTTATAAATGGTACTCCTTCTAGTGTCAGTATGCTGTTTGTAGTCAATAAGGTGCCTAACTGTGCCAGTGTCATTCGCAATTTTATATTAGATTTATCACTAGGCTTGGTGAGTCAGTCAATAAGACAATAGAAGCCATGGTTAGTGGACTGGTTTCCAATATATTTTATAAATCTCAAATCTGGAAGCATTGGTAGGAGCAATCCAAGAATAAGCACCCCAAAGTCTCCAATCCAAGAAAAAAGGACCCCAGTTAGACCGCAATCCAAATTAAAAGATGATGTCAACATTCCTCAAACTTTGTCCAGGTCATTGCTTGATCACACTTAGCACACAGCATCATTTTTTTAATAAGATTTTTTTCCCTTGCACCAATTTATTTCTAGCAGTGGATCTTCAACCAATAATGGTAACACTTCAGTTTGAAGTGCTACCATTATTATGGGGTGCTTATTCTTGGATTGCTCCTATATACTATATATATCAAAACCTACGGTAAAATTATTGAATGCCAGGTTAGGTCAACTGTATGCCCTTGATGATTGGTTAGGTTGTCTTGATATTTTTGTTAAAACTAATGAAAATATCACGATTTAACCAATCATCAAGGGTGTACAATTAACCATCTTAGAGCAATTAACTCCATTTTAATTCCATTTAGAGTAATCCAAGAATAAGTACCCTAAATTGATTTGGGGTGCTTATTCTTGGATTGCTTGGATTCACTGGCCTACTTAGTCACTGCTCCAGACAACTATCTCTTAATCTTCTATGGACCTCTTGAATAATGTTTGTACCTGTTGAGTCTGAAATAAAGTTTGTTTGTATATAGTTCATAATTGCAGCAGCTACTTGTTCCCTTATAAGCATCACCTTTCATTCTAAAAATTAATCCACTATCTACATAGTTGTCAAACTGAAGGAAGGTATGAGATTGACTGTTGCAGGGGTCCAGGGCAAAACCCTGGTGGGTGGTCTTGGGGGGTAAAATGACTGTCACTCATCTTTCCCACACATGTTTGGTTACCACAACTAAAAACAAAAAGTGCAACAGAGTTGCCAACTCAAATTTGTAAATTTCACTAGATCTACCCTCAAAAGTTGCTAGACTGTAAGAAAATTTAGTTAAAATGTTGCTAACAATAGAGAATTACAATACTTCAAAAAACTTTGATTATATTTTTGTTCATTTTCTCTGAGGGTAAAAATTATTTGTTAAATCCATGGGAACAGGACCATGGTAGATCCTTGAAAAAGCATTAGAGTTCAAGTTCTGAGCGTGAGAGCATGAGTTAGAAGTAAAAAGCATGAGTGGACAGGTATGTATCTATTCCTTACTGGAAGAAGCAGCAGCAGATATACTCGCTAACTATAACATATAATTCAATGTGATAAGTACAGCCCACCCCAATCCCAAGACACCAATAAAATCCAATAAAACTAAATAAAATATATAATAATAATAATTATCTGAAAAAAAAAATAATAAATAAATACAAACTTGTATGTAAAAAAAGTAAAAATTAGTAATAACATACAATCAATAAAAAAATACTTGTTATTAAGGTCTCTTGGAGCTGGTTTCTTAACCACCAGTACCTTATTTATTTATAAAAAAAAAAAAAAATATATTGAATATTTTTGGACCACATTACTCAGAAACTGTGCAAATGGGGGGACTGTATATGTAAATTTTGGTTTTAGTAAAGTAAATGTGCAAGTTTTTACAAGTAAGGAGACTTGTGTGTACAGGAATACCTCAAAATTTGTTGTTAATTCGTTCCGGAATAGCATGACTAAATTTGAGGTAGATTATAACATGCTTCAATGAGAAAACATTTTACTGTATTATGTTATTAAACAGATTAATTAATCAAATTCTACTTGTGTTTCGGCAAAATATAATACGTTAAACAGTTTTTTGGCAAAATATAATACGTTAAACGTTGGTAAACAATTAAATTTCACCAATTTTGATAATTTTTTTCACATTTTTAAAAAAAAATGATGAATCTGGGAATATGGATGATGGATTGCGAAACTATAGGTAGTAAAAAATTTATGATGAATCTGCGAAATGACCAAAATTTGAAATGATGAATTTTTATATATTCCTGTAAATTAAATGCTCATGGAATACGAGGGTCAGTCATTAAGAATGAATTAACTTCAGTTTAGAATGATAGTATTAGAATGGACAATACATGGTATCAGTTGGTAGGCCTATAGGTTGATATTTGTGTATTGAGTAAAGAGTATGTTTAGATAAAAGCATTTTACAGACTTCTAAACCAAATACAGGATAATTACAGGTACTGTAGTTCAGAATTAAGTCAGATAGTTTGATTGGGAAGAACAAAAAAGCTTAGTGAAATAAACTAAGCCAGAAATAGCAATAAGGATTCAGAGAAATTTTTTAGTTTTTATGAAGATGCTACAGATGTCAAAAAGTTGACATCTACGCATTTGGATGTAAAAACATTGACATCTACGCATTTGGATGTAAAAACATTGACATCTACGCATTTGGATGTAAAAACATTGACATCTACGCATTTGGATGTAAAAACATTGACATCTACGCATTTGGATGTAAAAACATTGACATCTACGCATTTGGATGTAAAAACATTGACATATGTGGATGCAGATATTTAAATACTGATAATAAATACCTCTATGAATGTTAACTGATTTGTATGATCATGTCCTGAAGAATACAAAAATTTATTTCTTGTTAAACTTATATAAAATTATTTATGGTATATATTTAGCTTAATTTAATACCATATATAACCCATTCATAAATTGTCCATTTGATGAGATGAATTGTATTTGCCAACCTCTCAGAAAACTATAATGTTGGGTAGGGCTGGGGTTGGATTTTTAGGTGTTTTGTGCAGATTGCTCAAAGGAGAAAGTGATGCTGGAGGTGTTCTTCAATATCCAGGGAGTTGTTCACCAGGAGTTCATATTGGAATGGTGTAACATCAACCAGACCATGTACAGAGGCATCCTCCGCTGTCTGTGAGAAGCTATCTACTGTAAATGCCTGCATCTTTGGGAATCTGGAAACTGGCTGCTGCACCATGACAATGCACCAGCTCATTGGTCCATTATGGTACAGGAGTATCTGACCAAGAATGCCATCATGTGGTTCCACATCCTCCCTACTCTCCAGATCTTGCCCTTGCCAACTACTATCTTTTCCCAAGAATGAAAGCCCTCTTGAAGGGATGCAGGTTCCAGTCAGCAGATGAGGTGAAAGAAGCTATGGTGGTGGCACTTAAGGAGGTCACAGAAAAGGCCTGCAGGAGTGCTTCTAGCAGTGGTACAGCCATTGGCAGAAATGTGTGACAGTGGAAGGGAACTACTTTGAAGGTGGTGTGCAGTAAAACCTGTCATGATGAGAGGTATGGCTGACAAGCAAAAAGTTCACAAACTTTTTGAATCTACGTATATATATATATATATATATATATATATATATATATATATATATATATATATATATATATATGCAGTAGACTCGCAACTTATGTGGGGGTTACATTCTTGGGACCCTGCATAAGGCCAAAAACTGCGTAAAGTCAGAAACAAAACAAATCGCCATAATCGTCCTTAAATCACTATATATATTGTAATTCTGTTATATGTATAACATACCTATAACACAAAAGTGATGCAATTGACAATGTTGAATTCCTTCCAGCATGCCATAACACTCTTGTTAGTGCCATCCTCCATGGCATTGTGAATGTGGATGAAGGTGAGATGTGTGTACTCTGCCTTAAAGCACCGAAATTGTAAAATTATAACATTATAACCTGTGCATAGTTGAAACTGCGTAAGAAAAATCCGCGTAAGTTGCAAGTCTACTGTGTGTGTGTATATATATATATATAAAAATATAAATATAAAATATGCCAGTGGATGTACTTGAAGTAGCTAAACCTATTAGCATAAACAATAGTTAAATGCAGTTGCAAGAAAAAAAGGAGTAGAGTTTATTGATTTTTGGCTTAGCTACACTTTTAGATAAATGGGGAATACTTTGATTCAGATGGAATTAATTTTAATCAGAAAGGTAAGAAGAAACATGGTCTTCTTCTGAACATTAACTTGTATAAACTTTTTAAATTAGGTCCCCCCAACCAGTACCTAATTGACTATTCCACCAGTAGTTAGTCCTACTAGTAAATTGTCTGAAGAAGTTCCCCCCTCAGCATTAATTGATTTACTTGCTTTGGGAAACCACTTGAGTCAAATAGGAGAAACAATACAGTAACTTAAAATTGTGTTAGTCACTGCTAGGTGAATTTGAAACAACTAATGGAATTTATAGTGCTAGTCAAAATTGAGGACTTTGACATCATAGTAATAACTGAATCCTGAAGTCATTCTGAATCAAGGGACTTTGTAGAATTTGAAATGGTAGGTTACAAAATGTTTCACAAAAATGGGAATGGAAGGGAAGGAGGCGGAGTACTTTTATATGCTTGTGACTTCCCTGCACCCAGTAAATAGCTAGTAATATTGTTTCTGCTCATAAAATGTTGGGAATTGAACTGAATTTGAACAAAAGTGCATCTATTTCTAGTATATAGGCCTCCTCAGTACCCCATTGATAAGGATATAAACTTGGATAATCAATTAAGCAGATAAATGAAATGAATAATAAGATTAGTGTAATTTAAACTAGGAAGACAAAACAGCTAATGCTGAGGGCTCAAGATTATTGGAATTTGCAGATGATAATTTGTTAAGTCAGTGGGTAGACAGTCCTACTAAGGGTAATAATAAACTAGACCTCATATTCATGAGTGAAGATGACGTAGTCTCTAACCTTACAATTGGTGAAATTTTGAGTAACCAGCCACAATTGCAATAGGTTTGACCTCAGGGTTCCAATTAGTAGCCTACTCAAGGAAAGATGTGCAAAAGGTTGGATTTCTCTAGGGCAAATTTTGAAAGTTTTCAAAGTAGTTTAGACACACTTGAAGTTCTAATAAGTGAGGATGTCAATGTCACCTGGAGCTCATATAGGGATCAATTTAGGATATTACAGAACACTTTTATACCCACTAAAATAGTTTCCTCCTTGTCAACCAAGACACCAAAATGGTTTAACAATGAAATTATCAATGCTATTATGGAAAGAAATAGAGCCTACAAACTTCTTAGTCACATTCCAACTAAACTAATTCAGAAAATTATGTAAACCTTATGTCATAGGGTTAAATCCTTAATTAGATCAGCTAAATGTGATGATGAAATGAGAGTTGCTTCACTCTGTAAAATTATTAACCCAAGAGAATTTTTTTGTCCATGTTAATAGTAGGAAGCCAATCAAAAATTTCATAGGTTCTCTAAAAGATAGAAATGACATTCTGAAATTTAGTTATATAGATATAGCTAATACATTAAATGATTTCATCATTACATTTCTCACAGAAGAAGACTTAACTGAAGTACCAAGTTCCTGGATTAGATATGACAGTGACTATTGTGAAGGGACTTAGTGCATTTGTAAATAATTAATAGAACTGGGATTAATAAAGTAAGTTATACTGTAGTTCCTAGAGACAATATACAAATAAAGTGGAAGCTGGTTTGGAATACCAAGTGTTGTACTCGCTATAAAATTAGTAGAATATGTAAATAAGTAATAGTCAGATTAGAGTCAAAGAATGTAAATAAAAGAAAATAAAAACAATGTAATATGTTGTTGCAAACAGCCAATGCTGGTAACTAGGCTATAGTTGCTTACTGTCCTAAAGTTGTTTCCCATCTAGAAGTTTGTCAATTTAAGACCATATGAGGAAGAAAAGAAGACAAATGAGTTGATAAGATCTTGAAAGAGTTTCAGAGGGCAGTCAAAGACAGTTACTGTTCAGTTTAATGATGACTTAGTGCAGTTATGTTTTGAAAGTTATAGTTATAATTGAGCCACTGATTGGATCACATAGTGAAGATACATTTGAGAATATTGTATTGAATAAATTAATAGACGCATTGAATAGAAAAGTTATGTTTATTTTGTAGTAATAACGTTATTGAATTAAGTCTGGTTATATATTGATTTATTTAAATGAATGTGCCTGTCCAAGAATGATTGTGGTTATTACTGGAACTTCTGAACTATGACGCAAAAAGCTAAGCATTAACTGGTTATAATTTAATTAGTCAAGTATTTTTACTTTACATGGACATTAGTTATACGCATAAATTATAAAATTATTCTTGTATTAAAAATTTTTAGAAGTTAAAACATTTTAGTATTTATACAAAATAGAATAAATTGTTAAACCTGATAATTAATGAAAAATATATAAATTATTTTTGTACTGAATGATGTAATTGAGTAAAATTATTGAACATATAATGTAAACCTTTTACTGATAAATTTAAAGGTGATTAATGAATTTGATATTTAACATAATTAAATTAAATAAATTACGGTATAGAACTTTGATAACTAGGGCCAGTTAAGTACAATAATACGCTGTACGACAAAATTACAAACTTTTTATACCCTTTAAATGAAACAGTGATTTTTATTAATTTGGATGTGCTGAGTTCAAATCTGATGTCAGAATACCTATCACACACTGTTTTGAAGGGATGTGTAATAAAAGTCTTGTATACAGATTAGAATAGATTGAATACCTCAGCATAATTATTACAAGCTCAGAACAACAATTAAACTCTCTTTGCTGATGTTTTTCATTTGTACATACTCTCGGGAGTTTCCCTAATGAGAAGCCAACATACTGGAATTCCACCTTCGTTGGCACCACGTTTGATATTTGGATAATTTTTGTGAAACATTAATGTAATTTTCTGGAAAAATGGTGGGTGTTAGGGAAAAAATAACATTTGTAATCAGCACATATATACATATAAATCAGCAAAATTTGTACAAAGGATGGAAATTGTGTTGTGCAGTGTAATAGAATAAATCATTCTTAATTATTGAGTCTTCATATGTCTATGTGGTACAAATTATCATACTACTTCCTCAAGTCCATTAAAGAAGTTGGCTAAAATTGTCAGATTGAATTCAATTACTGTATAGTATATTTTGGAAAGTAAAAAGTTAGAATCTTCAACCAGTTAAAAGCATTCTTTGTTAAACATGTCTTTTCACACTACAAGTTTCTTTGCTGTAAATAAAAAAGTATTATTGAAATGAGTAAGACTGGATTTTGTAAGGTCTATCACGGGTTTATATAAAGCATAATTCAGGCAACTTAGTTCCCCTAAGCCCAGTAATTTAACCCTTTCGATCATGAATTATGACATAGGGTAAAAAAGAAATTTGCCTTTATGTGTGGTTATATAAGAACCAATATGGTTTATTTTTCAGCTACCAAATTGGCTACCCAGTGACTGAAAGGGTTAAATTAATATTGAAAAACAACATAAGCCAGTTTAATTGATTAAAGATTTATATTACTATACCATCATTTAAAAACCTAAAACATTTTGAGGTTGAGGATTTGGTGGATGAGTTGAAGAACTTGGCTGCATGGAATGTCAACTTTGGCAGAATTTTATAAGCAATGCAAACACAGTTAGACATCCATCATCCTGTGAACTTGGTGAGGTTGTAGAGTTATAGAAAGTCAACTTGAATGAAGATGAGAAAAATCCCTTAGAGACTATCCATTTTACGAGAGATGAGGTACAGCAACTAATTGACGAGATGAATAAGTACAAATCACCCAGTCCTGACTTACTCTTTTTAAGAGTATTAAAGGAGGTTAGCCACAACATTGTTGATGATTTAGTAACCATATTCAAACAATAATTTAAGTTAGGGAAAGTTCCAACCAACTGGAAATGAGCAAATGTAACCCCAATCTTTAAAAAAGGGGATAGGCAAAATCATTGTAATTACTGCCTGATCAGTTTAATGCCAGTTGTTAGCAAGCTGTTGGAATCCATGAAGAATGTATCTTGTATCACTTTGAATCAAACAATTTAATTTTTGATTCTCAGCATGGATTCAAACAGCATAAATTTTGCCTAACAAACCTGTTTGAATTTTTCTATATTCTGTATAGCTACTTTATATGACTCAACTACAGCAATAGATATAGTGTATCTTGACTTTCAAAACGCCCTTGACAAAGCCTTTCACGCAAGATTGATGACTAAAGTTAGAGGACAAGGAATTACTGGGCTCATTTCCAACTGGATTGAAGATTGGCTGGGAGATAGAAAGCGGAGAATGGTAATAAATGGAGTGGCTTTAGAGTGGGGTCCCCCATCCCCAGTGGGGTTCCACATGGTTCCATTCTAGGCCCTTTACTTTTTATCATTTATATTATTGATATAGATGTTAGGCTCTTAAGTACAATTTCTAAGTTTGCGGATAATAGGGTACCAAGTTAGGAAATAATGTAAGTAATCAAGAGGGTGTAAGAATGCTTCAAAATTATCTTGAATGGCCTACTACTTGGCAGACACCATTCAACTTGGGCAAATGTAAAGTAAGAGTTGGAGGAATCCAAAGACCAATTACTCTCTTTTCAGGAGGAACTTAACTGATACTGATCTAAAGAAAGACACTAGTTTATATTAGTAATGATCTCAAACTGTCAAAATACTGTGCAGAAGTTGAAAAGAGGAACTTAAAAATACTAGGTTATATTAAAAGATAGTTTCAATTTAGAATGGAGATTGTAATGTGTGTGTGTATAATTCACTAGTTTGACCTCAACTTGAGTATTGTATGCAGCTTTTGTCTCTTCCCTTAGGAAGGATATGGAAAGGGTACGAGCAAGGGCCACAAAAATGATCCCTTCAATGAGACTGCAAAACTAATACTGAAGATTGGCATGCTTAAATCTGTTTACCTTAGAGACCAGGAGGTTGTATGGTCAATTTATTGTAAATCACTTCACCTATACTATATTATTCAAGATTATAATAGTAATTATTTTATTTCAGGATTTAGGGCTAAACCTTTTATAGCCTAGCACCCAAGGAAATTAGTCCACAAGGCACATGGGCAATTTAGGCCCAAGGCCAAATTGTGGGTAGCTTAGGTCAATGTGCCATGTTCAATAGGATAGCCTTTTACAGGAGGCTATAAAAATCTCTCCAAAGTAAATTATTAGTAGCTGCAGCTGTCTTTACTGTCTTCATTAATTATAACCTAAAATTGCTCAGTCAAAACAAGCTCACAAATTGGAAATTTAGCTCACCCACTCTCTGAATTATAAGATTTTTGTGTTTAACTACATACCAGTAAGGTGTAGAGTACTGTATGTATACCGTATACTTTTTGAAAACCTGATTAATAAGCTACCATCATATGAGCTAACAACAAATCATGCTAACTTTTACGTCATCAGTGTTTTATCCATATCTAAATCTCTTCAAGCTTATTTATTCAAAATTGTATTAGGTAAGTCATTCCAGATGGACAACAGCCCTAGTTTAACCTCTGGTGTAGATCTAAATGAATTCCATGAATTGATCCACTTTAAACCAAGTTAGTTTAGATGTAGATATACCACTAGTTTAATATGAGTTTGGTATGTCTCTTTTTTTTTTTAAGACAATGTATAGTACCATATCTAAAAAAAGAAGCTGGAGGAAAATAGAGTACAGTCTTATCAACTTGTCTAAATCAACCATAGGTCTACTACTTTTTTGATCTTATTTTAGAGTTAGCTACACAAATAGTAATGGTTTTTTTTATGCCTAATTGCATTACAGTATAGGTATATTTTTATTCCAAACCACCTTGTACCCTCTTTATTTTTTCACTATTCCTTAAACCCTTTCATCACCTCTATTGGCATCTTTTCTCTGAATTGACTGTCAGTCACTATTTTTTAATATTTTTATCATTAATGATGTTGTCATAAATATTAGTACCAGTAACCTTAGTTTTGCTTTTCCCCAAATTCTTTATTCTGACAAAAGTCAAGCTTGTTACCCCCATCTGTGACTCGTCAGCCAGACTGTACTGAATGGATGCATTTCCTGAGCGCTCTGATTTTGCATCTACTTTTGTATATTGCTGAGAATTTTACTTTTGGATAGTTTTGAATTTTATATAGTTGCGTTTAAATTCACGTTGTTATAGTTAAGTAATTGAATATTAGTGGTTTTTAGCAATTTAGAAGTTTTCATAGCGTGCTGGCTTAATTTAACTTATACCTGTGACGGTTTAAACTAATTTTTAACTGCGCGATGCCATAGCAGAAAGCGTCGTGTGTTAGGTGTAGTGTAAACCGGTGGTATTTGGAATTTAAGGATTATAATGGCAGTCCTATGGCGATTATCGATAGATCAGTTTGTTTCTTTTGCGAGTTAATGGAGGAATTAGTTGACATAAAACGCAGTGTATGTGAGGTAACCGAAAGACTTGCAACGCTTGATGAGGGCAGGGGTAGGGCTATGGTTGATGGAAGCCAAACCAATACTAACGTTGATGATGATAGTAATTTGAAGGGTGAGGTGTGTAACCTAGTTTCTAGTTTAGGTAGCTTGTTGGGAAGGTTGGATAGAGTTGAGGAAGGGGTTAAGTTAGTCCGAGAGTAGTAGATAGCGAGGGATATAGAGAGGTTAAGGGTGGAGCTAGGCCACGTACGTTATGTGATAGGAATCCCCCCCCTATCGAGGTTTTGAACCCTTTCGCCCATTTGGAAAGGGACATGAATGAGGGGGAAACTATTTTAATTGGGGACTCTTTAGTGTGCCACATGGACAAAGAGTTCGTTGAATGGCATCCAACCAAGAGGAGGAGGGTCTGTCTCCCAGGGGCCAGGGTTGACAGAGTTAGAGACAAAGTGGATAGGATTGACGTTCCCTCCCGTCACTCATTGTTGGTGACAATGGTAGGAGGCAACGACTCGTATAGGCCAGATATGAGAGAGCCTGACCTTTTGGAGAGAGATAGGAGGTTAATTAGGTCCCTGAAGGCGAGGTCAGATAGGTCTTTAGTTCTAGGTATTACCCCTAGGCACGGGTTGGGTCTTAGGATTACGTCAAAAACAATATTTTTGAATAATAAATTAGAAGAGATTTGTGCTGAGGAAAATGTACCCTTCGTAAAGCTGTGGTCTGAATTCAGTGATCCTAGCCTTTTTATAAAAGATGGGGTGCATTTTAATGAAATAGGTAATGCTAGGCTAGGTAGGTTAATAGATGAAAACGTGCGAAAGCTGTATAGGTCAAAGCCTTCTTTAAACGTTGTGGGTCCGGGGAATGCAGGCCCGACGTGAAAAATAGTTTAAAATGCGGGCCCGTGGTAAAAAATAACTTAAATGTCTTTTATTGTAACGCGCGTAGTATTAGAAATAAATTAAATGAATTTAAGGCTATAATTTATTCCAGCAACTATGATATAGTTGCTATCACTGAAACTTGGTTAAATATCGTGACTCGGGACTTGTTGGGAGAATTTGATATACCGGGTTTTAAACTCTACTAATGATAGGTTACATAGGTTTGGTGGAGGCGTTTTGCTGTACATTCGTAATTCCCTTAGGGCTATCGAGGTTGTTAGATTTTCTGGCAGCAATTAATGCGATATGTGTTGAAGTTAGGGCACGTAGTATTAGTTTTAATTTTGTTGTTTATAGACCTCCCGTTCAACCCCTCTATACAAATCGTAGATTTTACTCACTTCTTGGTAATTTTATTGACAATCGGAATAGTATAATTGTCAGAGACTTTAACTGCCCTAATGTTAATTATGAGACTTTTACTGGTAATGAGGAGGGTTTGAGATTGGTTGAGTTTATGGAAGATAACTTTTTATGACAGATAGTTACCGAACCAATGCGCAGTGACAATATTTTAGATTTGGCGATGATGAATGGCGAGAATATTGTTGAAGGTTTAGAAGTAGGCGAAAGTTTAGGATGCAGTGATCATCAAATTCTTAGGTTTAAGTTATTGATAGAAAACACTCAGGGTAGTAACGTCATAGATGTCCCTGATTTTCGTAGGGCTAATTTTGATAGTTTTGTGGATAGGATGAGAGTAGTGGACTGGGATAACTTATTTATGGGTAATGACACAAATTTGTGTTGTGTGGTGTTTAAAGAAAGTTTTAGGAATATTGAAAGGGAGTTTATTCCTCATAGGCCCAAGCATGCTAGAAATCGTGGTAGGCTGAAGTGGTGGACAAGGGAAATAGGCAAGTTCATAAATGAGCGTATAGACTTAATAAGTGCAATGGCACAGCAGCTAACTTTAATAGATATATCAAGCTTAGACATCAGGTTAAAAGATCAGTTAGGAATGCTAAGGGTAATTTAGAGATACTTATAGCTGCGGATAGTAAACATAATCCAAAGAAGTTTTTTGAATATGTTAATAATCGTAAGCCGGTAAAAGATAACATAGGCCCTCTAGTGGATGTTAATGGTGCTTTGGCTTGTGACGCTCAGGCGATGGTGGATATTTTCAATAACTTTTTTGCGACAGTTTTTACCGTAGATGACGTAAATAATGTCCCTGACGTGGATGATATCATTCCATTTAGTAGCAAGACTATTTTGGATGAAATAACTGTTTACGAGGCTGAGATTGCGCATTATATCAAGAGGCTAAAAGTTAGCAAGGCTCCAGGCCCTGACACTTTTTATCCCAGACATTTGAAAGATGTTATCGTAGGCCCCTTAACGAAGATTTTTAATCACACTCGAAACGGGGACTATTCCTGAAGACTTCAAATTAGCTAAGTCACGCCTATTTTTAAAAAAGGTGACCGCGCAGTAGCTAGCAATTATAGGCCCATTAGCTTAACGTCAATTGTCGGTAAACTTTTGGAATCTGTAGTTAGGGATCGTATCATCGATCACTTAGAAAGTAGAGATTTTATTAATAGTAGTCAGTATAGGTTTCGACGCCATAGGTCTTGTTTAACTAATTTGTTAGAATTTTATAATGAAATAGTGCGCGAATACGATAGGCATAGAGCAGCTGATGTTATTTATTTAGATTTTAAAAAGGCGTTTGATACAGTTCCACATAGGAGACTAATTGCGAAGGTCAAAGTGCACGGTATATGTGGTCAGGTAGCTAACTGGTTAGAAGAATGGCTTCGTGCTAGGAGACAGAGGGTCATAGTTAATGGTAGTGAATCGGGGTGGTTAGATGTAGGTAGCAGTGTCCCACAGGGTTCAGTGTTAGCCCATTGCTAAAATAGGCGGTAAGGTTGTTGACAAGGATGATAGAAATAGGCTCCAAGACGATGTAAATAGGATTATGGAGTGGACAGATAAGTTGCAGATGCAATTTAACGTGGACAAATGTAAAGTTTTGCATATAGGTTCTTGCAACAATAATTACACATACACAATGGATAATAGGGAGTTAGTGAGTGTTGATGAGGAAGTAGATTTAGGCATATGCGTATCTAAGGATTTAAAGGTTAGGAACCAGTGCCTGGAGTCTTACGCAAAAGCTAATAGGATGTTAGGCTTCATAGCGCGTAATTTCGTATTTAAATTGAAGGATATTATATTGCCCTTTTACAAGTCCCTAGTCAGGCCTCATTTAGAATATGCAGTTCAGTTTTGGTGCCCGTACTTGCGTGAGGATATTGATAGGTTAGAAAGGGTTCAACGTCGTGCCATGAAACTGATTCCGTCATTGCACAATAAGCCTTATGAAGATAGGATTAAAGAGTAGACCTGTATTCAATCGAAACTAGGAGATTAAGGGGGGAGCTTATTGAAGTTTTCAAAATCGTTAATAACATCAATAACGTAAATTTTGACATTGTTCACTTTCGATAATAGTAATACTCATAATAACGGATTTAAGTTGCGTGGCAGACGTTTCATTACTAATATCGCTAAAAACTTCTTTACGTTTAAAGTAATTGATAAATTGAATAATCTACCCGCATCAGTCGTTCATTCTACCAGCGTTAATATGTTTAAGAACCATCTTGACAGACCTTTTAAAAATATTAACATTGTTTAAAATAAAAAACAATTAGTCACAGGAGCTCTGGGGGTGGTGGTCGAAGATGAGTCTGTTGACTATTAATGCCAGCTTGTGACATGCCAGCGTGTGATGCCAGCAATAAAATAAAAAAAAAAAAATAGATTAACATGAATATAGATGTAGCTCGTAGAGTAAACTAACCCACTTTTTGTTTAACTTTACCTACTTTTTTTTTTCTTATCCTCTCCTCTCCTTACTTTGCATGTCTCTAACTCCCTTTTCTTGCATGTTTGTAGTTTGCATGGTATGACTGTGAGTTAAGACTGTGTTTGCATGGTTTGTAAGCGTTCTTATTTTACTTCTTTTCATCTTTCACCCGTCTCCTTTTCTCTCTGACTATTTTTCTGACTTGTCAGCAGTGGCTGGTGGATGATGATGGCGAGTCTTTTTTCTCTTTTTCTAAATGACTGTTAACTCACGAGTGATAGGTGTTGCGCCTTACTTAACCCCTTATTCTCTTCTCTTAACCCCCTACTCTTTCCTTTCTCTCGGGCTAACCTTAGAGTGGATCTTAGGGTCTTTGTTAGACTTAGCTTCTGTAGATCTGTAGATCTTAAACCTACAGCTTAATGTGGAATCTGAACCATGATCCACTATGGGTGATCAGAAATTACAAAGTCCTCAACCAGACTCAATTTCATGACCTCCAAATTAGCAGCCCAGCATATTAACCACTAGGCTACCCATTTATCTACCAAATAATTTTTTGTGTGGAAGAATGAACAGCTGGGTGAGCTGAGTACTGCCTACCATTGCTGGGAATGTAACCCAGGGCCAATAGATTCATAGTCAGTGGTGCTAACCACTACACCACTGAGGCACGCATTGTTACAGGTCTTGTATATTTTTTCTAATCCATATATC
This sequence comes from Bathynomus jamesi, assembly GCA_023014485.1. Classification (NCBI taxonomy): domain Eukaryota; kingdom Metazoa; phylum Arthropoda; class Malacostraca; order Isopoda; family Cirolanidae; genus Bathynomus; species Bathynomus jamesi. The sequence continues at coordinate 343,850 of JAJOZX010005136.1, forward strand.
CCTACGAATATTCTGTTTATGATCTTCCTTAATCTCTTCTGTCACTCCCTTTTCTAAATCCCCTTCCCCAACTTCATTATACTCCTTATACAGTATATTGACCTGGCTTGGTGCTCCCTTCAGTTGCACCTGATGAAGATTTTAGTAGCTATTGGCTGGAAGCTTGTGTTTACAGAATCTATTTTCTCATTGTGGCTTCACTCCCTTAATTCATCTTCTCATAATTGGGAATATTTACCAAATTTCTGAAGGATCTGAAAGTGCAACTTGTTTTCAAGACTAAATTTTACTTGATAATTGCTTTTCATTGCATTTTGTGTGAATATGGGTGTGTATTAGTTCTATTTCTACTGGAAATACAAAGGTGAAGATATAATCAAAAGACGTCAGTGATTCAGTTGTTAAATTTAGAACCTCCCAGAATTTCTGTCAGTAATAGTGATAAATCAAATACAAAAACAAAATGAGAAAAAAACTAAATATAAAGAATAATATTTACAGTATGATTTTACATTGAAAGTTGTGAACAATGAGGAATGATGACTGAACTGCAAAACTATTAAGACATTTAAAAACAAAACATCCAGGTCATGTGAGTGAGCCTGTTGAATTTTTCAAGTGACAAGAAAAGTGCTTTAATGCAAAATATACGTAATGAAAACTGGACTGGTATCTGTATTAGATTTACTTACAGGTTTATCAGAAACATCTGATATGATAGCCAAGAATATGAAACCTAACAGCATTGGTGAAATGCTTGTACCATCAGCTATAGTAAGAATGTACGAGATTATTCATGGAAGAAAGTATGGTGATGTACTAAAACCCATACCTCTATCACATGGCACAGATGCTAAATGGATTAATGCAATTGTTGAAGATATCAAAACACAATTGCTGTGTTTAAAAGTAACTACATTTGCTATTCAATTAGACGGGAGTACAAATGAGGCAAATTTTGCACAACTCCTCATGTTTGTGAGGTACTGTCATGAGAAAGGTAGTGATGTAGGTCACATCCGCATCTGCGGAACATCCGCACATTTTCTCGCATCCGCATCCGCACTTTGGACTACGGATGTCGTGCGGATGTGGACCATTGAGATAAAACGTCATTAATAAGCGGAAATTATCAAATTCTACTATATTAATAGAACTAGTTCATTGTGCGCAAAAGTGATGCAAGTGACAAGACGAGAGGCTGTTCTTGTATGAAGTTACTCTCTTGCAACCTACTTAGATCCATGTTACAAAGCTAAGTTATTTTCACCTAGTACATTAGAACGAGTTAAATCATCACTTGGCAAAGCAGTTGAAGAGTTTCAATCTCTTGAATCTGTCGCTTCGCCACCCACCAAAAGAATAAAAGTTTCAGTGACAGAACCAACACCTTCAACAAGCAAATCAATCACAGAATCTGTCTCTCAGTTTCTTGAGTCAAGCAGCAATGACGAGACCTACGCGATGTCAAAAGATGTAGTAAAAATGATCGAGAGCTATCACCAAGAAAAATGCCTGGTTGCATGTGACAATCCTATTAGTTGGTGGAAAAATATGCAGAATATCTATCCATACTTGAGTAAACTTGCAAGGAAACATTTAGCCTGTCCTCCAACAAACGTACCAAGCGAGAGATTATTTAGCAGTGCTGGATTAATATATGATGAAAAGAGAAACAGACTGGCAGCAGAAAAGGCAGAAAAATTAATGTTCCTTAAGCATAACCTTCCTATAATTAAGTTTGAACATTAAACGATGAACATCTTAGTTTACTTTATTTTAATTACTCATTTATAAATATGCCTAATAAAACTTTAAACTTAATATAATAGTTATCAAGCTAATTAAAGATCTCTTTCTATAAGGGTGGAGGTTGGGGAAAGAGGATGGTGGGGTGCATTTGAGTGGGTTCACATCCGCATCCTGGTAACACAATTATGGTTTCTAATTGTGGCTGAAACTCACAAAATATAACGAATTTATTTGCAGATGAATTCACTAATTGATTTCTATATTAGTTAGATGGTTGATATTATTTTATATGTTCAGAGAAAAGTACAGCAATTATTGTACAATTAATCAATTATACTACATTATAGCTACAGCTCTCTCTATATAATAACTTATTATATACGTTAAACACAACAAATCTCGAATATATCCTAAAAAATAACGAAAATATAGACATCCGCATCCGCGGATGTTGAAATCAAACATCCTCATCCGCATCCGCGGATGTTGAAATCAAACATCCTCATCCGCATCCGCATCCGCGGATGTGAAAAAAATGACATCCGCTACATCACTAGAGAAAGGTATTCATGAAGAGTTGCTTTTTGTGATTCTTAAAAAGGAAGGACTGGAGAAGACAGTTTTTACTCGTAAACCAGATTTTTTAAAAAGTGTGTTTCATGGTCATCGTGCATTGGAGAATTTGGAGTGTGCACTGATGATGGTGCTTTAACTGAAAAAAGGATATGTTTCAAAGCTAAAATGGCTGACATTGCCCCACATAAATTATTTACACAGAAAATATCTTGCAGCAAGAAAAAAATTACCCTGAAATGAGTACAGTATTACAGGATGTGAATATTGTGAACTTCTTCAAAGCGTAAGCTTTAAACTAGATTTTTCTCAATGTTGTGGGTTTTTGAAGCATGAAAAGCTTCTATTTCATAGAGAAATGTATTAGCTTTTGTGAGGGAGGATACTCTGATGCATTATAGAGCTTGAAAGATGAACTGAAGATATTTTTGTTAAATAATAACCCTATAATAGCTGAACATTTCATGGGTGAAAAGTAGCTTGCAATATTGTGTTATTTGTCAGACATATTTGAGAAAACAATTTTAAATTTCTCTCCATGGCAGGAACAACAATATTCTGGCGATAAATGACAATAGTGTTTTTGAGACATGAAGAGATAGGGTACTTTGCTGTGCTGTTTACCCTCTTTCACTTTATTATTATAATAATAATAAATAGAACTTGCCATAGAGTTAAACCTTAGATCTCTCTTCTTTCTTGGTAGATCCTTTGTGTTGGTTGTAGGACTTATCCATGTGAATAAACTTTGCAAATTTAAAGCTTAATCAATGTATAGTTGGTATATTCTTAGTGGCAAAACTCCAAGAGAGTTCTTGTTGCATTAGGAATTCTGAGGTTATAGGATTTTAATAGATTAGTTTCCACCCAGACTGGAAAAACTTATAAAATGTAAGCCTAGGCTTACCAGAAACTTAAGCATAACTTTACTTTAAAATACAAAATTAAAATAGATATTTGATTGTAACTGATAAAAAAGCCTATAAATTATTAACCTTTGGTCATGAAGTTAGGTGGATGACCAAAGCCAGTAATTATTAGTAGATATGCCTATAATACTATTGCTGCTTCGTAAATTTCTACAAATAATCAATTTTAGTTGCGAGTGACTTCTAAAGTAATAATAAATATTATAATTAACAGTCACCATTTACATTTAAACATTAAGTATCAAGATAGCCCATAAAATTTAGGACCTATTTTGAAAAGCTATAAAGATCAATAAAGTTTTACTGGTAGCTTTCTGTCATCAAAATGCTTATCATGGTTTATTTTATTAGAAATATACTGTACTTAATTGTTGAAAGTTAACTACCATAGCTATCTTCCCTTGTGCACTGCCTAACCACTGTAGGCTTAAAAGCTAGCTATCCTGGACCTATGTGGTTGTTTGTGATGCTATCAGCTTATAATAGGTTACTGTTGCAAAGTTAATTTCAGGATCCCTTTCTATCAGTTTACTCAGGTTGGTGGTTTTAGTGGATTCACCATTTTTAGAAGGTTAACTATTAGCTGAATGAAAAATTGCCATGGTAACTCAAAGTCCAACTTCTACAACCAGTTGTAATTCATCTGAACCTCAGGTAAGACAAACCTAAATAAGTATGTATAAGTTATTTAACATTTGTTAATATATACCGTAAGATGGGGTAACTGGGCACCTGCAGGGGTAACTGGGCAACTACTAAGTTTAAGGTAAATTTCGTTATATAACAGTATGAATTTTTCCCATAAATTGTAAGTATCTACCTATGTAATAGGTATAGGTACCTAAAATGAAAAAATAATAACGAAATGTACCTTAAACTTAGTAGTGCCCAGTTACCCCATCTTACGGTATATATATATATATATATATATATATTATATATATATATATATATATATATATATATATATTGTAGTGTGTTTATATTGTTTATTCCTAGCTAGGGCTTGTAGGCCAGTAAGTTAGTCAGGTAGTTAGCTAATTCTAATGCAAATAACTAGTACAGCAATTGATTATCTGTGCAGTATTTAATAGAGTACTCCAAACCTCCAATTACTAATTTTATTAGCCTCGGGGTACTGTATGTAGACTTGGTATTTTTATATGGGCTGAGACATAGGGCTAGGCAGATGTTTGCCTACTGTAGGCATATCTTGTCTGATTATAATGTTTTATTTATGTAGCGTGAACACCTCTCTTTTGAAGTCTTTACTGAGGGCTTAGATGACCAAGCAACACAACTTGTTTTACATATCAAAGAGGTAAGTCCAAGTTATAAGCCTTGTCTTCGCTTGTGCTATAAACTTTGTATTACAGTAATAGTCAAATCACAAATCATATGCTTACTCATTTTACAGTGCCCTTTGCATGGCAACATTATTTATACTGTATTGTGAATAGTGTGGAACTCTAAAAGGAAGTGGGCTCAAAATAAGGTTTCAAGTTATGGTTACCATACTTGCTTGAAAGTCTGAAAAATAAAGTAATAATGATGTTTCCCACTATATTTTCAAATAAATAAAATAAATATATACCGTATACACACACACACACACCTCGTTAACCTCATTGTGGTTTCGTGTGTCATTCTCTCTCCACATGAAGGTCAAGCTGGTGGCCCCGCCTCTAGGCCTGGCTTGGTGGAGGAGTGAGTTGCTCTCTTGCGCGCTCCACCGCACATAGCCAGGCACACCAGGCTCATCTGGTACCATCTTGAGCCAGGCATCTAATCTTCTCTTGAAGACTTGAACTTTGACCCCTGTAACGTTTCTGAGGTCCTTAGGAAGCTAGTT
>JAJOZX010005137.1:0-170000 GCA_023014485.1 Bathynomus jamesi
AAGATTAGTTAAGCAAGATTGTTTTCGCCTAAATCCGTGCTGCGTATTTCTAACTAGCTTATGCACTTCTAAGTGTTCGACTATACGATCCCTAATTATGATTCCAGTAGCTTACCTACAACAAATGTTAAAACTGATTGGTCTATAATTTCCCGCCGCACCTTTATCGCCTTTCTTAAAGATAGGTGTTACGTTTGCTAACTTGAAATTATTGGTACGCACCCCTCAGAAATAGACGCATTAAAATCTTTGTTAGCGGCACAAACAATGCTATCTTTTAATTCTTTTAGTTGTATGGGATATATGGAATCCGGCCCAGGTGATTTACGCGTTTTTCATTTTATCAATATAGCGCGTTACCTCCCCTTCACTAACCACTATATTATCCAAAATATTACCATTTCAAACGGTATTATGTCCGTGACCGTAGGGATATTTGTTACATCTTCTATAGTAAAACTGACGTAAAAATTCGTTTAGCAACGGTAGCCATTTCCTTGTTTTCAGAAACTACATCTCGTTTAGATTTTTCAAAGGCCCCAAGGCTTTTCACTGGATTTCTATTATTGACGTATTGTGATCGCTATTGCCCAACGGTTCTATTATTTGAAGATCAGTAATTAGCCTATCATCCGTAGTTATTACTAAATCTAAAATACTGTCCAACCTCGTAGATTCCCCAACCTTTTGATAAGAAAGCTATCCTCGAGAAAATTACTAAACGATTACCTTCCGCGTCTCCTGCATTGTTCGTAATTTACGTTAGCGCAATTAAAGTCACCCTAAACTAAAGCCTGCTCACTACCGATTATTCGCTTTAGTTCACGATATAACGCTTCGTCGTATCAGCTGTTTTTAGGGGGCCTATATTTAACCGCAACAACAAGTTTGAAATCGTTCAATTTAAGTTCTGCTATAGTCGAATCTATCGGTTCTGGAATTGTGTGCTTTACTTCTATAACGTTCGCTATATTATCTTTGATATACAACATAACACCGCCTCCTCGCCTACCTATTCTGTTTTAAACAAAAAGTCTATAACCTTTAATTTGATACTCCCTACAAAGTCACGAGTTTCAGTGCTAAGCCACGATTCATTTATCGCAATTATATCATAGTCTTTACAAGCATTAAAGAAAAAATTCGTTTATTTTATTTCGTAGGCTACGAGCATTTAAGGATAGAACCTTCAAATTGTTTGTAATTGCGACCAACTTCCCGAGCGCAGTGGAAATTTATGGAATTTACGCTGGGACCGTTCGAGTTACGGCAGCCTGAAAAGAAGAGACAGTATTATGAATAGTCTTCCTAAACGCGCAGCTCCTACGTCATTAAGATGAAGTCCATCTCCGAGGAACAAGTCCCTCCTGCCGCAGAAACTCTTCCAAAAATTCTCAAAATGCACTCCTTCCTGTTGGCAAAGAGACTTTAGGTTATTGTTAATATAGGTCGCCTTGCTGTAGAAATCCTTACGATGGATAATTCGAGAAGTATCCCTGTTAAAAAACATCTTATTAGTTTTTTTCCTTTAATCGCTCTAGTAAGTCCCTGTACCTAGCCAGCAGTTCTTCCGATCTAGAATTTAAAACGTTATTAGTACCGACATGAATAACAAACGTTGTGTCCTCGGAGGTACCATCTGTAAATTGGTCAACACTATTAGTTATATCCTCCACCCTTGCACCAGGGTAGCAGTAACGGCGCCTACGACGAGGGTTTCTCCCACAGAATTCCTCGAGCTCTCCTCGAACAATGGAATCACCAACGAGTCGTATTTCCGGTTCATCATCATCTTCAAAACTTAAAACAGAAAACTTATTGTTTGTTATTACTGGTAGACATGTCTTAGGTTTTCTCAATGGGGCTCCATTACGCACTCGAACGAAGGGTTGGGAACTAGGAGAAGAGAGAGGGCTATTAATACTATTTATATTATTGATAGAAACTGAGGCAGGAGGGGTCGCAACTGGAGTCTCAAGGGATTCTAATTTTGCCGTCAGGAGCATCACCCTTTCTTCAAGGATTACTCTGGCCTCCTTCTCACGTTCTAACTCGTTCCTCAGCACTTCTAAGTTTGAGCACCACCTGCAAACTAACTGTTCATTATTATTAGCCATTGTAAACGCGTAAGCGGCAAACTTCCCTTCACAGCGACTGCAAGTACTTGACGGGGGTGCCATGCTTTTAATTAGTTAAACAACAACAACAACAACAAAAATACGAGCGTTTGGAAATTAATAAATTACAATGTAGGTCTACCGCGTTTTTGAAACGCAGAAACAGGTTCTTGTAACAGAAATTTATACTAAATGTATATAGAATTAAGCTACCGACAAAAGATCTGTAAAAGAAGAGTATTTATAACACTTATCTGTCCGCGATTTGATCCGACTTTTTTCCCTTTTCTTCACACGGTGCGGGACCACACTCTACCTGACCTCTCGAAGGAAGGAAAAATGAACCTTATGTCAGCACTTTTTTTGATAGATTTGAAAAACAACACGGCAAGCCACGTGCAGTAGCCTTGGTTTGATCAAATAATATAGTATTGAATAACGTCAATAAAAGAAATATATTCGTTAATGAATGATTAGTAGCACGAAGTAATTTAGTTATGAATGCACCGAACAATATTTTTTTTAAAACACTTCAACGAAAACCACTTATTCAATTGATAACAGGACACTCGATAAAACACGTCTGTTCACAAGGAAAGACTGATCACGAATTCAAAGGAAAGACTGATCACGAATTGAGGAAAGACTGATCACGAATTGAGGAAAGACTGATCACGAATATACAGGGCTATTAAAAATGATTCATCCGATTTCAACTGAGAATACTTCCGTACCTATCAACCGTGCATCAACTGGGCATACACCACATGAAAGAGGAAATCTCTGAGTTTTACAAGATCACCGCGAGAGGGCTCCAAAGTCACACCGTGGCCTAGCCTAGCAACAAACAGTGTGAAAATGGCATCCGCACAGCAGAAGGTGTTTTGTGTGTTGCAGTTTTTGAGCTGTTTTCGAGCCCCCTAGGTCGCCGGATCTTACACCGTGCGACTTCTTCCTTTGGGGGTACGTTAAGGATACTGTGTACTGCTACCGTTGCCCACATCTTTGGATGAGCTCTGAACTCGCATTGTTACTGCCATAGAGTCAGTGACAACGGACATGCTGGAGCGAGTGTGGGAAGAATTCGTCTATCGTGTCGACGTTGCTCGTGTAACTAGGGGAAGTCACATAGAGCATTTATGAGTTGAGAGAAAATTTGGACAGTTTTTCTTTTGGTTGATGTATCACAAATCACACTGTATTTGTAACATTAAAAAATATTCTCATTTGAAATCAGGTGAATAATTTTAAATAGCCCTGTATATATATATATATATATATATATAATAAAGGGTGATCCAGAGAAATGGGACCCAAAAGAAACCCCTGTAACTCTTAAAGTATAAGTCCTTTTATAAAATCATATGCATCATTCGAAAGAGGATAGTTACAAGTTTGTACAGGATTGTATAGGTTTTGACAATACAAGACAAGATAAGATACAAAACAAAACAAAAGTGTTAGTTAAAACTAACCCTTCAAGATGACTGCATGGACTGTGGAACAGCTGCGTTTCATAACTGAGCAATATTATGAGCATGGAAGAAGTGTAGTTTCAGCTCAAAGATCTTTCAACAAATTTTCAGATGTCAAAATCACCTTCTAAAAAAGTAATCCGTCGGTGTGTCAGAATTTTTCCCTAACTGGCAGCATTGGAAAAAGAAAACCAATTGGAAGAGTGCGCACAGCAAGGATAGACGAGATCATTAACAGAACTCATGAAATTGTACAGGATAATCCTAACATAAGCATCAGACGCGCTTCTCAGCTGTTAGGAGTTGGATATGGAACAACACACCGTATATTCAAGCAAAATTTAATGCTCTTTCCATATAAAATTCAAACAGTGCAACAACTAAACGATGGAGATTTCGCACGAAGACGACAATTCTGTCAATGGATCCAACAGAAGGTAAATGATACCACCAATTTTCTAGCAACTTTGATTATGTCAGACGAAGCCCATTTTCACTTGAATGGAACTGTAAACAAACAAAATTGTCGTTTCTGGGCAACAGAAAATCCATTGAATATTACCGAAGTCCCGTTGCATAGTCAGCGTGTAACTGTTTGGTGTGGTCTTACTGCATCTCAGATCATAGGGCCGTACTTTTTCGAGGATTCCACCGGAAACACGGTCATTGTAAATGGTGATCGCTACGAAAAAATGTTCACCGATTTCCTTATTCCTAAATTAAGATCTTTGTCTAGAAAACACACTGGTTCCAACAAGACGGATCTACCTGCCATACCACGAGGAACTGCATGGCAGTTTTGCGTCAAACGTTTCCAGGCGAGTTAATCTCAAGATTTGGAGACGTTGAATGGCCCGCAAGGTCTCTGGATTTTTCTCCCTTAGATCATTATCTCTGGGGATATTTAAAGAGTAGGGTCTACAGAAATAACCCAACGACCTTGCAAGAATTGAAGGCCGCCATCACAAATGAGATACAGGCCATACCACCACACACTCTTGCAAAAGTGATGCAGAACTTACAAGCGAGAACACTGGAATGCTTGGCAACTAATGGAGCACATTTGAAAGGAGTCATTTTTAAAAAATAAATATTTCATAATAAACTTGTAACTCTACTCTTTCGAATGATATATAGTTTTTATGAAAGGAATTAACTATTAAGAATATTTGGCTTTTTTTATGGGTCCCATTTATCTGGATCACCCAGTATATATATATATATATATATATATATATATATATATATATATATATATATATATATATATATATATATAAATATATATATAAAATATATATATATATATATATACTGTATATAAAATATATATATATAATATATATACATTTCAACTGCAAACACGCAGTATAATTAACGTAAAGAGACGCTTGTATAGGAAAATATTCCGCGCAAGATGAGGAGAGAGAACGAAACAAATGAAAAAATGAGGTAACCACCCGGAATCGAACCCGGGATCTTCCGATTGCCGTCAGATATGATAACCATTACACCACGGGCCTCACTCGAACCAATGCCGTAATTCTCCTACATACGCGCAGAAACCAATGCCCCAAGGGGGCACCTCCCGCATGCCGTAACATTATATACTGCGTGTTTGCAGTTGAAATGTATATAATGTTACGGCATGCGGGAGGTGCCCCCTTGGGGCATTGGTTTCTGCGCGTATGTAGGAGAATTACGGCATTTGTTCGAGTGAGGCCCGTGGTGTAATGGTTATCATATCTGACCGGCCATCGGAAGATCCCGGGTTCGATTCCAGGGTGGTTACCTCATTTTTTCATTTGTTTCGTTCTCTCCTCATCTTGCGCGGTATATTCTCCTATACAAGCGTCGTTCTTTACGTTAATTATACTGCGTGTTTGCAGTTGAAATGTATATATGTTACGGCATGCGGAAGGTGCCCCCTTGGGGCATTGGTTTCTGCGCGTATGTAGGAGAATTACGGCATTTGTTCGAGTGAGGCCCGTGGTGTAATGGTTATCATATCTGACCGGCAATCGGAAGATCCCGGGTTCGATTCCCGGGTGGTTACCTCATATTTCATTTGTTTCGTTCTCTCTCCTCATCTTGGGCGGATATTCTACATATAATATATATATATATATATATATATATATATATATATATATCGTTAGTCCCCGACTTACGATAGGGTTAGGGACCGAAAATGAGATCGTAAGTTGAAAAATCGTAAGTCGAATGCACTTTTAAATGTATTCTATGGAGATAGGGACTTAAGTTCCCGTTCTTGAATATTTTCATTCTTAAAATAAGGTTAAAATAAACACTAAATTACCACAATTGTTTTATTAATTGAAAGAAAAACATAGTTCACAGTATGTAATTAAATGAAATTAGTTAATTACCATTCATATAATGGCATAAACAAATCACTAATCGCTGTCAAATGAAACACGCATTTCCACAGGGTCATCAACGTCTCCCTCACATGTATTAAAAGATTGGATGCCACTTGTTGAAGGAGCAGAAGGCGGCGTCTTCTTTAGAAAAATATCCAATGTCGTCTGAACAGTTTTCTTTTTTTTTTCGTTGTAGATTTCCTTGTAGCATGAAATGGATTCATTTACCATCCTCTCAACTTTTGCAAATCTTTCTACATTTGGGTCCATTGCATCGAACATTTGCATTGCTTTATTAAGCGTAGAAAATGCTTCTGCCAATCCGTTCTTTGTAAATTTTCTTGTTTCTTCTTTATCCTCTTCTTCATTTTCTTCTTGTCCTTCTTGTTGTTCTTTTGCAAGCAGGAGCAAGTTATCATTTGAAAGCTCCTGAGCCTCAATATTAAGCGAGTCTGCAACATCATCATCGTTGACTTCCAGCTCGAGATCTCTTCTAAACTCCACAATATTATTTCTTATTTCACTAACACTGCCATCTATGTCAAAGCCTACAAAAGAGTTCACATGCTCTGGTAATAGGTTCTTCCAAATTCCATTCATACATTTCTCTGTAATTTCGTCCCATGATGTTCCAATGTTTCTTATTGCCTGCAAGATATTGTAATCTTTCCAAAACTTTGTAAGTGACATTCCTTGTTCAACTGCTTCGATAGCCTGGGCGAAGATTCTGCGTAAATAGTATGCCTTGAAGGTGGCCACAGCACCTTCATCCATCGGTTGGATGATAGCAGTTGTGATTGGTGGCATAAAAGCTACTTTAACATCAGGATGTAGATCGCTAAGATCGGCGTGTTGCCGTCTCGTTTTTTAAGTTGTCGTACGGCAGTGGAGTACTATTAAAGTATGCTGTTTATTGAGTGTTATTTGCAATTTTAATGAAAAAAAATATGATCGTAACTTCGAAATATCGTAATTCGAGCAATCGTAAGTCGGGGACTATCTGTATATAATATATATATATATATATATAATATATATATATATAATATATATATATATATATATATATATATATATAATATATATATATATATATATAAATATATATATAATAATAATATATACATATATATAATATATTATATATATATATATATATATAATATATAATATATATATATATAGGTAAGGTATATATATATAATATATAATATATACATATATATAATATATATATGTTAACCCCCCCCTTTATGGCCCTGAGTCGGTTCGGATTCGACGGGGGTTCTGGTTAGGAGGCAAGCAACGGATGTTTCTTCTTTATACTTTTCTATAATTCTTTTCGGTCGCCTTAAATGGTGGGTCGCCACTCTGTTAATTCTTTTCTTTCAATGATTCTCTGATCCTTTCTCTTATACTAAAATTATCGACTTTTCTTTTATAACTTGTCGACTTACTGACTGAGTTCCTGAAGAGAGCACGGCTCGAAGGAAAAAGATAAAAACTTCTTTTACTGTGGTTTACTTCTTAAAAATTACAGGTATTGCTCTGAATTTACAAGGGTAGAGGTTCGACCTCTTTCGACCATGGCTCAGGCCGGAATCTAAAAATATATTAAGGAGGCAAGGGGCCTCTGCCCCCTCCTAATGAGGTGCTAATCTGAAGTACAATGATGAAGTACCATGATGAAGTGCAATAATGAAGTGCAATAAATGAAGTGAAGTAATTTTTACAAGTACAGTATAATATAACTTAAATGTTTGGGGGAGACAATCGAAGGTTAAGTTTCCCCCCTTTTTAAATACATGATCAGATGTTTTTGAAAGATTTCAACTAAAAAGAATAAAAAAAATAAAAATAAAAAAGAACAACAGTATCGCTGATTCTACATTCCTGAAAGCGATATAATTTCGTATTAGCACATAAGCACAATTTTGAGTCCATGACTGAGTACGTATTAATTTTGGTTCATTACAATTACGATTACAATTACCAATTAATTCACATTCACTTGTTGTTTAATTACAGTTTCATTGAAGTACATTACATTATACTAATTACAGTTAATTACAATTAAACAGTTACTATAACTTGTTTTGTTTTTACAGTGTTTCTTATATATAGACAATTAAGATGTTAGAAATATAATACAAATTACATGGCACTTACGAGATAATTTATTTATGAAATGATATGTTATAATGTTATAAATTTGAAATCAAAGTGAACGGAGGTATTTTTATCTTTGAGGCGCTCGAAGATGTCGTCGTGAGCGGAATTTTTGATAATAACTTACTAAGCATTTATTTGAGTTTACCTCGGGAGGTCAATATAATTAAAAATAAAAATGAAAAAAATAATACGAGAACGTTTTTTCGCGTTCTCGAACGAACCTAAAGTTTTGCATTTCATGATTGACCCGAGTAAACATAGACTGATAAGTTGATAGGGCATAAGTAGACAATAGGTAGATGAATGAATAAGTAATAAAACTAATAAAGGATAGCGGTCAAGAAAGAACATGAATGTAAGAATGAGTATGGTTGAATAATAATTATATTTATACTACATAACATATAAATAATGACTTCTATAGAGTGTTTAGTCCTTAGGGAAATAAATGACGGGAAAATGTGACGTCATAGTTATTGAATTTTTACGTAAAGTACAAATCATTGTTAGGAAGATTTACAAGAACGAATTAGAGACACAGAGTGGGAAACGTAAAGAGAATAAGTTATTTTGTGACGTCATAGTGTATAAGTCATTATTAGAAAGATGAATTAGAAAAATACAGGAATGAATAAAGACGTACAAATCGAAATTCTATCCAAAACTCGATTATGTGATTTTTGGTTTCTTATGTAAAAATGGACAATGAATTCATATAATGATGGTGTAGGAATTGTTCATTGTTCACTTTTTACATATATATATATATATTATATAATAATATATATAATATATATATATATAAAATATATATATAATATATATATAATATACATATATATAATATATATATATATAATATATATATAATGTGTTATAATGTTATAATGTTATAATGTTTCAGACCAACAAAGACCCTAGGATCCACTCATGGCTGGTCTACCTAACTGTGTTCGTGTATTGTGTATGTCCTCCGTGGTGGCGGAGGGGACCTACAATTTTACGTATATATATATATATATAATATATTGCTAATATATGGCAAATATATTGCTAATATATGGCTAATAATAATGAACAGTTAGGTTGTAGGTGGTGCTCAAACTTGGAAGTGCTGAGGAACGAGTTAGAACGTGAGAAGGAGGCCAGAGTAAGCCTTGAAGAAAGAGTGATGCTCCTGACGGTAAAATTAGAATCCCTTGAGACTCCAGTTGCGACCTCTCCTGCCTCAGTTTCTATTAATAATATAAATAGTATTAATAGCCCTCTCTCTTCTCCTAGTTCCCAACCCTTCGTTCGAGTGCGTAATGGAGCCCCATTGAGAAAACCTAAGACATGTCTACCAGTTATAACAAACAATAAGTTTTCTGTTTTAGGTTTTGAAGATGATGATGAACCGGAAATACGACTCGTTGGCGATTCCATTGTTCGAGGACAGCTCGAGGAATTCTGTGGGAGAAACCCTCGTCGTAGGCGCCGTTACTGCTACCCTGGTGCAAGGGTGGAGGATATAACTAATAGTGTTGACCAATTTACAGATGGTACCTCCGAGGACACAACGTATGTTATTCATGTCGGTACTAATAACGTTTTAAATTCTAGATCGGAAGAACTGCTGGCTAGGTACAGGGACTTACTAGAGCGATTAAAGGAAAAACTAATAAGATTGTTTTAACAGGTATACTTCCTCGAATTATCCATCGTAACGATTTCTACAGCAAGGCGACCTATATTAACAATAACCTAAAGTCTCTTTGCCAACAGGAAGGAGTGCATTTTGAGAATTTTTGGAACAGTTTCTACGGCAGGAGGGACTTGTTCCTCGGAGATGGACTTCATCTTAATGACGTTGGAGCTGCGCGTTTAGGAAGACTATTTCATAATACTGTCTCTTCTTTTCAGGCTGCCGTAACTCGAACGGTCCCAGCGTAAATTCCATAAATTTCCACTGCGCTCGCGAAGTTGTCGCAATTACAAACAATTTGAAGGTTCTATCCTTAAATGCTCGTAGCCTACGAAATAAAATAAACGAATTTTTTTCTTTAATTGCTTGTAAAGACTATGATATAATTGCGATAAATGAATCGTGGCTTAGCACTGAAACTCGTGACTTTGTAGGGGAGTATCAAATTAAAGGTTATAGACTTTTTGTTAAAAACAGAATAGGTAGGCGAGGAGGCGGTGTTATGTTGTATATCAAAGATAATATAGCGAACGTTATAGAAGTAAAGCACACAATTCCAGAACCGATAGATTCGACTATAGCAGAACTTAAATTGAACGATTTCAAACTTGTTGTTGCGGTTATATATAGGCCCCCTAATCAAACAGCTGATACGGACGAAGCGTTATATCGTGAACTAAAGCGAATAATCGGTAGTGAGCAGGCTTTAGTTATGGGTGACTTTAATTGCGCTAACGTAAATTACGATACAATGCAGGGAGACGCGGAAGGTAATCGTTTAGTTAATTTTCTCGAGGATAGCTTTCTTATTCAAAAGGTTGGGGAACCTACGAGGTTGGACAGTATTTTAGATTTAGTAATAACTACGGATGATAGGCTAATTACTGATCTTCAATAATAGAACCGTTGGGCAATAGCGATCACAATATGGTAGAGTTTGTCCTCTCAGTAAGTCACTCGAAACCAGCTAACTCGACGAAAATTCCTAACTTCCAGCACGCAGACTTTAGTAAATTTCGAAATAAATTGTCACACGTCAATTGGGAAAACGTGATGGGGAACTCCAACGCAAAACTAATGTGGGAATCGTTCGAAACAGTATTTAGGACTATAAATGAGGAATGTGTACCGTACAAAATTAAGCGTGCGAAAGTAAACAACAAGCCCTTGTGGTTTACTTCTAGAGTAGGAGACATTATAAAGAGTAGAGATAGGGCTTATAGGCTACATAAGTGCGATAAAGACAATTTGTGTTACGAAACAACTACATATCTCTAAGGCGTGAAGCGAAAAGTGTAATAAAAAAGTCCAAGCGCGAATTTGAAATCTCCATAGCTCGTGACGGTAAAGAAAACCCCAAGCGATTCTTTCAATACGTCAATAATAGAAATCCAGTAAAAAGTGTCTTGGGGCCTTTGAAAAATGTAAACGGAGATCTAGTTTCTGAAAACAAGGAAATGGCTACCTTGCTAAACGAATTTTTTACGTCAGTTTTTACTATAGAAGATGTAACGAATATCCCTACGGTCATAGACATAATACCTTTTGATAATGGTAATATTTTGGATAATATTGGTTAGTGAAGGGAGTAATGCGCTATATTGATAAAATGAAAACGCGTAAATCACCGGGCCGGATTCCATATATCCCATACAACTAAAAGAATTAAAAGATAGCATTGTTGTGCCGCTAACAAAGATTTTTAATGCGTCTATTTCTGAGGGGTGCGTACCAGATAATTTCAAGTTAGCAAACGTAACACCTATCTTTAAGAAAGGCGATAAAGGTGCGGCGGGAAATTATAGGCCAATCAGTTTAACGTCTGTTGTAGGTAAGCTACTGGAATCAATAATTAGGGATCGTATAGTCGAACACTTAGAATTCATAATAGTTAGAAATACGCAGCACGGATTTAGGCGAAACAAATCTTGCTTAACTAATCTTTTAGAATTTTTCCAAAGCGTGGTTGACGTTTACGATAGACATCGGGCGGTTGATGTAGTGTATTTAGATTTTCAAAAAGCGTTTGACACCGTGCCGCACAAAAGACTCATTGAAAAAACTAAGGCTCATGGAATCAGGGGTGTAGTAATAAATTGGCTAGAAGAGTGGTTGCGAGGTAGGAAACAGAGGGTGGTCGTTGATGGAGCGGAGTCGTGTTGGGCTAATGTAGCGAGTGGCGTTCCTCAGGGTTCTGTATTGGGCCCCTTGCTTTTTCTTATATATATTAACGATTTAGATGTCGGCCTAGTCAGTACAGTTTCAAAGTTTGCGGATGACACGAAGCTGGGTGTAGGGCGATTAATGACGAAGATAGAGGTAAAATTCAGGAAGATCTGAATAAAATCGTTGATTGGTCAGTCACATGGCAAATGAGATTTAACGTTGATAAGTGCAAAATTTTGCATATAGGTTCGCGTAACGGTAATTTTGCGTATAGTATGTCAGGGAAAGATTTAACAAGCGTAGAGCAGGAAAAAGATTTAGGAGTTATAGTCACTGGTGATTTAAAAGTAGCGAAACAAAGTACAGCAGCGGTCAATAAGGCGAACAAAGTGTTAGGTTTTATAGCTCGAAATTTTGAGTACAAATCGCGCGATATTATAGTTCCTTTATAAATCATTAGTTAGACCCCATTTGGAGTACGCGGTCCAATTTTGGAATCCGCATATGCGCAAAGATATAGACAAAATCGAAAGAGTTCAAAGACGAGCAACTAAGATGATTCCGTCGCTTAGGTCAAAGTCGTACGAGGATAGGCTTAAGGAGTTAAAATTGACAACACTCGAGACTAGGAGGTTAAGGGGTGATCTAATCCAGGTTTTCAAAATTATGAATGGGTTCGATAACGTAGATAGAGATAGCTTTTTCGAAATATCTCAATATAATAGGACTAGAAATAACGGGTGTAAGTTGACAAGTAGAAGGTTCGAGACAGCAGTTGCGAAAAACTTTTTTACGCATAGAATAGTAAATAGCTGGAATAGTTTGCCGGTAGAAGTAAT
Source organism: Bathynomus jamesi (assembly GCA_023014485.1). Taxonomy (NCBI): domain Eukaryota; kingdom Metazoa; phylum Arthropoda; class Malacostraca; order Isopoda; family Cirolanidae; genus Bathynomus; species Bathynomus jamesi. The sequence goes on from JAJOZX010005137.1 coordinate 12,838, forward strand.
TAGTAGCACGTCTATAAACATGTTTAAAAATCGATTAGACGCATATGTTGATAGATTGGGTATAGTTTAAGGTAGTAAAATTAAGGCTTTTGGGGATAGATCCCACAGCTCAACACAAGTGTTGTGGGATATAGGGAGGCAGCGTCTTGGGTTAGGGGATACTCTCTGTCCTTACACACCCCATTTAAAGAGATTCCTCTGCCGAGCGGTGCCCCCCATAGTACTGTGAGGTATTGAAAAACTCATGATCTTCACTTGCCCCACAAACACCTTTAAATGGGAGACCCAAATGGGTGCACACACATTTCTACATTACTGTACAGTCTTTACAGCCACACCTACACTTTTCCTCCTAAGTGTATATATTGTAATGTATATGGTTGTAAATTTTGACTTGGTCCGCAATCGATATGGACCGTGACTTATTTTTCGATACTAGTATGGATACCGTAATGAAATTGACTGGATTCTTTGGATCTGATATATTTGCATGTCGTTATAAATAGATATAGAGTGTAACATATTTGTGGATAGTAGTCTATTATGACTTGATCCTCTGGATCCAGAGATTCTATCTTTAGTTTTAAATCGATAATTAATTAGTTTTAATAAATTATCGTTGCCAATGTACCTTGTACAGTTTTTACATAAATTTCTTATGTTCTTGTGGTTCGGAACCCACGTAAAATTGTAGGTCCCCTCCGCCACCACGGAGGACATACACAATTACGAACACAGTTAGGTAGACCAGCCATGAGTGGATCCTAGGGTCTTTGTTGGTCTGAAACATTATAACATTATAACATTATATTATATATATATTATTATATATATATATACATATATATATATATTATATATTATATATATATATATTATATTATATATATATATATAATATATATAATATTATAATGTTATAATGTTATAATGTTTCAGACCAACAAAGACCCTAGGATCCACTCATGGCTGGTCTACCTAACTGTGTTCGTGTATTGTGTATGTCCTCCGTGTGGCGGAGGGGACCTACAATTTTACGTGGGTTCCGAACCACAAGAACATAAGAAATTTATGTAAAAACTGCCGGTAAATTGGCAACGACCAATTTTTACGAAACTAAATAATTATCAATTTAAAGCTAATTAATTATCGATTTAAAATTAAAGATAGAATCTCTGATCCAGAGGATCAAGTCATAATAGACTACTATCCACAAATATGTTACACTCTATATCTATTTATAAAGGACATGCTAATATATCGGATCCAAAGAATCCAGTCAATTTCATTACGGTATCCATCAAGTCACGGTCCATATCGATAGCGGACCAAGTCAAAATTTACAATCATATACATTACAATATATACACTTACGAGAAAAGAGTAGGTGTGGCTGTAAAGACTGTACAGTAATGTAGAAATGTGTGTGCACCCATTTTGGGTCTCCCATTTAAAGGTGTTTGTGGGGCAAGTGAAGATCATGAGTTTTTCAATACCTCACAGTACTATGGGGGGCACCGCTCAGCAGAGGAATCTCTTTAAATGGGGTGTGTAAGGACAGAGAGTATCCCCTAACCCAAGACGCTGCCTCCCTATATCCCACAACACTTGTGTTGAGCTGTGGGATCTATCCCCAGAAAGCCTTAATTTTACTACCTTAAACTATACCCTTTCTATCAACATATGCGTCTAATCGATTTTTTAACATGTTTATAGACGTGCTACTAATTACTTCTACCGGCAAACTATTCCAGCTATTTACTATTCTATGCGTAAAAAAGTTTTTCGCAACTGCTGTCTCGAACCTTCTACTTGTCAACTTACACCCGTTATTTCTAGTCCTATTATATTGAGATATTTCGAAAAAGCTATCTCTATCTACGTTATCGAACCCATTTATAATTTTGAAAACCTGGATTAGATCACCCCTTAACCTCCTAGTCTCGAGTGTTGTCAATTTTAACTCCTTAAGCCTATCCTCGTACGACTTTGACCTAAGCGACGGAATCATCTTAGTTGCTCGTCTTTGAACTCTTTCGATTTTGTCTATATCTTTGCGCATATACGGATTCCAAAATTGGACCGCGTACTCCAAATGGGGTCTAACTAATGATTTATAAAGTGGAACTATAATATCGCGCGATTTGTACTCAAAATTTCGAGCTATAAAACCTAACACTTTGTTCGCCTTATTGACCGCTGCTGTACTTTGTTTCGCTACTTTTAAATCACCAGTGACTATAACTCCTAAATCTTTTTCCTGCTCTACGCTTGTTAAATCTTTCCCTGACATACTATACGCAAATTACCGTTACGCGATCCTATATGCAAAATTTTGCACTTACACGTTAAATCTCATTGCCATGTGACTGACCAATCAACGATTTTATTCAGATCTTCCTGAATTTTACCTCTATCTTCGTCATTAATCGCCCTACCACCCAGCTTCGTGTCATCCGCAAACTTTGAAAGTGTACTGACTAGGCCGACATCTAAATCGTTAATATATATAAGAAAAAGCAAGGGGCCCAATACAGAACCCTGAGGAACGCCACTCGCTACATTAGCCCAACACGACTCCGCTCCATCAACGACCACCCTCTGTTTCCTGCCTCACAACCACTCTTCTAGCCAATTTATTACTACACCCCTGATTCCATGAGCCTTAGTTTTTTCAATGAGTCTTTTGTGCGGCACGGTGTCAAACGCTTTTTGAAAATCTAAATACACTACATCAACCGCCCGATGTCTATCGTAAACGTCAGCCATGCTTTTGAAAAATTCTAAAAGATTAGTTAAGCAAGATTTGTTTCGCCTAAATCCGTGTTGCGTATTTCTAACTAACTTATGCACTTCTAAGTGTTCGACTATACGATCCCTAATTACACTAGGCAACAAATTTCAACTTTTTTTTTGTTACAGACACGTGAACTACTGATTCCTACTAAAGCGCTGATGCTGATTTCAGATCTGATATCAAAATTTCTCTATCACGTCCAGATTTTGTGTAACCGAAAACCCCTATTTTTCATTTTTTTTCTCACCCGCTTCTATTACGAAAGCCGTCTAAGCTACTTTTCCGTGCCACGTTTTATGTTAAGCATACTTAAATAATTAGTGAACAGGGATGTCTTTCCTCCTTTATTCTGGCTTAAGACAGACAGCGGAGTTACCACCCTGCGCCCAACCATCCACCCAAAGCGCGTTAGTATTTTGTTGTTACTACTGAAAGGCAAATTCCTGTTCTTAAGTGAAACTTTGGTGTGTCCTCTTCCTTTGTCGCTTGTAGGATGACGAGCTCTCCTTCTGCAGGAACCAACAATAATCTCCCATCATATTTGGGTTGAAATTACCTTGGTATCTGTTTTCCATAACTGAGATCTGTTGGTGGAAGCGCTCACCATGCTCGTCACAGCCCCAAGGTTGGCCGGGAAGAAGTCAAGATGAGAATGTAAAAAATGAATTTTCAAAGACATTCTGCATCCCATTATTTCATAAGATTTAAGCATGTTTTCTACGAGTTTACGGTGGTTTTCAGCTTTGTGGTTTCCAAGAAAATTTTTGACAACTTCAACGAAAGATGTCCATGCTCCTAGTTCATTCTCATTTAGGTTAGATGGAAACGATGAGTCGTGGATGACACTGCGGATCTGTGGTCCAGTGAAAACTCCAGCTTCTAGCTTAGCATCTGTCAATATTCCTTTGAATTTATCCTTTAAATATTGGAAACCACTACCTTGATGATCCATACCCTTCACGAAATTTTTCATAAGGCCAAGTTTAATGTGAAGTGGTGGAAGATGTACTTTCTGAGGGTCAATAAGTGCTGGGTGTTTCACATTGTATTTACCAACAACATGTTCAGTTCTAGATGGCCAATCATGTTTTTTGTAGTGGTTCTTGTCATCTCTGCTGTTCCATAGACACAAAAAGCACATATGCTTTGTGTAGCCCAACTGTAACCCAAGAAGTAATGATACAACTTTAAGGTCGCCACAAATATTCCATGTGTGGTCCTTATATTTGATGAGTCTTAGCAGCAGTTTCATCGATTCATAAGTCTCATTAAGGCCAGTGGCATGTGCTACAGGTATTGAAGGTTTTTCATTGCCGTTGTGCAGTAATACAGCTTTAAGGCTAGCTTTACTAGAGTCAATGAACAATCTCCATTCGTTTGGATCATAGCGACAGCCAATCCCTTGCATCAGACCACTGATATCGTGGCAGAAACAAACGTTTTCTTCCTGTAAGTAAAATGATGAAAACTGCAAATGGCGATGGCGGAAATGGGAAACTTTGGTGTTTGGTTGGAGAAGATTAAATTCTTGAAGTCTTGAACCAAGCAACTCTGCCTTTTCTTTTGGTAATTCCAAATCGCGCACTAAGTCATTTAACTCCGCTTGACTTAACAAATGTGGGGAAATATTTGCATCTGGAACATATATGCCATCTTTCCCTGTTTCTATATCACTAGCAGAATCTTCAGATGAACTGCTGTCTGTTATCGTTGCTGGTGGAACTGGTGGTGGATTTGTTTCATCATGTGGTACTGGTTTCATTGCTGATTCGCAGTTTGGGTACGTGATCTTTGATTTGTTTTTCTTTGTGAAACCAGCAATCTTTGTCAAACAAAAATAACAATCATTGAAGTGATTTTTCGGCTCACGCCAAACCATGGGGCCTGAGAACGGCATAGCTTTTCTTTTACCATTCATCCAAGCTATTAACATTGCATTGCACTGTGCACAGCAAATATGTGGTGCCCAGTCCCTCTGTTGGTCTCCTAACTTACAGTCAAAATAACACTTGTAGGCAAGTTTAATCTTTGTTGTTATGTTTCTACGTTGTGGCTTAGGTGTATATTGTCCACAGACAAAGCAGAAGTTGTCTGGGTGATTTACACAAGCACGTCTATTTGATGCCATTTTGAATTACCATACAATATCTGAAAAAACGTAGAAAGTAATTATTACGATGTGCAAAATAAGAAATACACACCGTAGTACAAAACAAATGCTATAAAAACACACAAGTCACCACAACCTGTCACTTGCTCATCAGCAGAGAGCTTCAACAACCGTTCTGCTTGACTGTCACGTAGCGACTGACCGTTGGGCCGTTGCCCGTTACTATGCTCTTGACTCAGTGTTGCCAACTCGGGATAAATTTTATTTATCAAAATTGTTCGAATTTGTATATAGTTGGCAAAAAAAATTGCTTTAACCTTGAAAAGCAAGTTTCATATTACTGGCATTAAGCCGATTAAAACCAAAATCTGGACGTGGTAGAAAATTTTACTAAAAGTGATTTGCATTTTACACAAAATCTAGACGTGATAGAAAAAATCTAATTATAGATTTGAAATCAGCATACCTAAATTAGCTAGGAGCACCTATTTGGTCTTCTGTAACAAAATCTTTGTTGCCTAGTATTATTGATTCCAGTAGCTTACCTACAACAGACGTTAAACTGTTTGGCCTCTAATTTCCCGCCGCACCTTTATCGCATTTCTTAAAGATAGGTGTTACGTTTGCTAACTTGAAATTATCTGGTACGCACCCCTCAGAAATAGACGTATTAAAAATCTTTGTTAGCGGCACAACAATGCTATCTTTTAATTCTTTTAGTTGTATGGGATATATGGAATCCGGCCCCGGTGATTTACGCGTTTTCATTTTATCAATATAGCGCGTTAAAACCCCTCACTAACCACTATATTATCCAAAATATTACCTTTATCAAACGGTATTATGTCCATGACCGTAGGGATATTTGTTACATCTTCTATAGTAAAAACTGACGTAAAAAATTCGTTTAGCATGGTAGCCATTTCCTTGTTTTCAGAAAATAGATCTCCGTTTAGATTTCAAAGGCCCCAAGACGCTTTTTACTGGATTTCTATTATTGACGTATTGAAAGAATCGCTTGGAGTTTTCTTTACCGTCACGAGCTATGGAGATTTCAAATTCGCGCTTGGACTTTTTTATTACACTTTCGCTTCACGCCTTAGAGATATATAGTTGTTTCGTAACCACAAATTGTCTTTATCGCACTTATGTAGCCTATAAGCCCTATCTCTACTCTTTATAATGTCTCCTACTCTAGAAGTAAACCACAAGGGCTTGTTGTTTACTTTCGCACGCTTAATTTTGTACGGTACACATTCCTCATTTATAGTCCTAAATACTGTTTCGAACAATTCCCACATTAGTTTTGCGTTGGTGTTCCCCATCACGTTTTCCCAATTGACGTGTGACAATTTATTTCGAAATTTACTAAAGTCTGCGTGCTGGAAGTTAGGAATTTTCGTCGAGTTAGCTGGTTTCGAGTGACTTACTGAGAGGACAAACTCTACCATATTGTGATCGCTATTGCCCAACGGTTCTATTATGTGAAGATCAATAATTAGCCTATCATCCGTAGTTATTACTAAATCTAAAATACTGTCCAACCTCGTAGGTTCCCCAACCTTTTGAATAAGAAAGCTATCCTCGAGAAAATTAACTAAACGATTACCTTCCGCGTCTCCCTGCATTGTATCGTAATTTACGTTAGCGCAATTAAAGTCACCCATAACTAAAGCCTGCTCACTACTGACTATTCGCTTTAGTTCACGATATAACGCTTCGTCCGTATCAGCTGTTTGATTAGGGGGCCTATATATAACCGCAACAACAAGTTTGAAATCGTTCAATTTAAGTTCTGCTATAGTCGAATCTATCGTTTCTGGAATTGTGTGCTTTACTTCTATAACGTTCGCTATATTATCTTTGATATACAACATAACACCGCCTCCTCGCCTACCTATTCTGTTTTTAACAAAAAGTCTATAACCTTTAATTTGATACTCCCCTACAAAGTCACGAGTTTCAGTGCTAAGCCACGATTCATTTATCGCAATTATATCATAGTCTTTACAAGCAATTAAAGAAAAAAATTCGTTTATTTTATTTCGTAGGCTACGAGCATTTAAGGATAGAACCTTCAAATTGTTTGTAATTGCGACAATTTCGCGAGCGCAGTGGAAATTAATGGATTTACGCTGGGACCGTTCGAGTTACGGCAGCCTGAAAAGACGAGACAGTATTATGAAATAGTCTTCCTAAACGCGCAGCTCCTACGTCATTAAGATGAAGTCCATTTCCGAGGAACAAGTCCCTCCTGCCGCAGAAACTCTTCCAAAAATTCTCAAAATGCACTCCTTCCTGTTGGCAAAGAGACTTTAGGTTATTGTTAATATAGGTCGCCTTGCTGTAGAAATCGTTACGATGGATAATTCGAGGAAGTATACCTGTTAAAACAATCTTATTATTTTTTTCCTTTAATCGCTCTAGTAAGTCCCTGTACCTAGCCAGCAGTTCTTCCGATCTAGAATTTAAAACGTTATTAGTACCGACATGAATAACATACGTTGTGTCCTCGGAGGTACCATCTGTAAATTGGTCAACACTATTAGTTATATCCTCCACCCTTGCACCAGGGTAGCAGTAACGGCGCCTACGACGAGGGTTTCTCCCACAGAATTCCTCGAGCTGTCCTTGAACAATGGAATCGCCAACGAGTCGTATTTCCGGTTCATCATCATCTTCAAAACCTAAAACAGAAAACTTATTGTTTGTTATTATTGGTAGACATGTCTTAGGTTTTCTCAATGGGGCTCCATTACGCACTCGAACGAAGGGTTGGGAACTAGGAGAAGAGAGAGGGCTATTAATACTATTTATATTATTAATAGAAACTGAGGCAGGAGGAGTCGCAACTGGAGTCTCAAGGGATTCTAATTTTGCCGTCAGGAGCATCACCCTTTCTTCAAGGCTTACTCTGGCCTCCTTCTCACGTTCTAACTCGTTCCTCAGCACTTCTAAGTTTGAGCACCACCTGCAAACTAACTGTTCATTATTATTAGCCATTGTAAACGCGTAAGCGGCAAATTTCCCTTCACAGTGACTGCAAGTACTTGACGGGGGTGCTATGCTTTTAATTAGTTAAATATATATATAATATATATATTATATATATATAATATATATATTATACATATATATATATATTATATATATAATATACACGGTGAACCAAAAGTAGGTGGACAGTAGGTTGAATACGGTTTGTGTTATATTATATTATAACTATGGTGTTCATTATAATTATGGTGTTTGTGTTATATTATATTAAATATTATAACTAAATTTATTTAAATTTTATTTTGTATTATAGTATACAAAAAAATTAAATATGTATTCTCAAAATAAACGTTATCATTTACTGTCCACCTACTTTTGGTTCACTCTATATATATAATATAATAATTATATATAATATATATATCTATATATATATATAAAATATATATATATATATATATATATATATATATAATAAATATTATATATAGATTAATAATATATATATATATATTTATATATATATATTATATAATAATATATATAATATATGTATAATATATATATTATATATATAATTATATATATAATATATATACAATATATATTGTATATTATATAATATATATATAATATATATACAATATATAATGTTATAATGTTATAATGTTTCAGACCAACAAAGACCCTAGGATCCTCTCATGGCTGGTCTACCTAACTGTGTTCGTGTATTGTGTATGTCCTCCGTGGTGGCGGAGGGGACCTACAATTTTACGTGGGTTCCGAACCACAAGAACATAAAAAATTTATGTAAAAACTGCCGGTAAATTGGCAACGACCAATTTTTACGAAACTAAATAATTATCAATTTAAAACTAATTAATTATCGATTTAAAACTAAAGATAGAATCTCTGATCCAGAGGATCAAGTCATAATAGACTACTATCCACAAATATGTTACACTCTATATCTATTTATAAAGGACATGCAAATATATTGGATCCAAAGAATCCAGTCAATTTCATTACGGTATCCATCAAGTCACGGTCCATATCGATAGCGGACCAAGTCAAAATTTACAATCATATACATTACAATATATACACTTACGTGAAAAAGAGTAGGTGTGGCTGTAAAGACTGTAGAGTAATGTAGAAATGTGTGTGCACCCATTTTGGGTCTCCCATTTAAAGGTGTTTGTGGGGCAAGTGAAGATCATGAGTTTTTCAATACCTCACAGTACTATGGGGGGCACCGCTCGGCAGAGGAATCTCTTTAAATGGGGTGTGTAAGGACAGAGAGTATCCCCTAACCCAAGACGCTGCCTCCCTATATCCCACAACACTTGTGTTGAGCTGTGGGATCTATCCCCACAAAGCCTTAATTTTACTACCTTAAACTATACCCTTTCTATCAACATATGCGTCTAATCGATTTTTAAACATGTTTATAGACGTGCTACTAATTACTTCTACCCGCAAACTATTCCAGCTATTTACTATTCTATGCGTAAAAAAGTTTTTCGCAACTGCTGTCTCGAACCTTCTACTTGTCAACTTACACCCGTTATTTCTAGTCCTATTATATTGAGATATTTCGAAAAAGCTATCTCTATCTACGTTATCGAACCCATTCATAATTTTGAAAACCTGGATTGGATCACCCCTTAACCTCCTGGTCTCGAGTGTTGTCAATTTTAACTCCTTAAGCCTATCCTCGTACGACTTTGACCTAAGCGACGGAATCATCTTAGTTGCTCGTCTTTGAACTCTTTCGATTTTGTCTATATCTTTGCGCATATACGGATTCCAAAATTGGACCGCGTACTCCAAATGTGGTCTAACTAATGATTTATAAAGTGGAACTATAATATCGCGCGATTTGTACTCAAAATTTCGAGCTATAAAACCTAACACTTTGTTCGCCTTATTGACCGCTGCTGTACTTTGTTTCGCTACTTTTAAATCACCAGTGACTATAACTCCTAAATCTTTTTCCTGCTCTACGCTTGTTAAATCTTTCCCTGCCATACTATACGCAAATTTACCGTTACGCGAACCTATATGCAAAATTTTGCACTTATCAACGTTAAATCTCATTTGCCATGTGACTGACCAATCAACGATTTTATTCAGATCTTCCTGAATTTTACCTCTATCTTCGTCATTAATCGCCCTACCACCCAGCTTCGTGTCATTATAATATATATATAATATAATTATATATACCTTATGTCCCACAAAAAAGTACACCCAACTTTAGATTGTACTAACTCCTCCAAAAATTGAGATATTTTGGATCTGTTTGTTTGATTTAATATACCAAATTATTCTTTCTTAACGTTCAAATTTATTCATGTTTAAACGATTTAGTATTTAAGCATCTGCTTTTAACTGAAGGGTACAACAAAATGGATTGCGCAAAATTGGTCAATGAAAAAATAATGTGTGTGCTATCGATGTAATGAAAAGACAAATACATAATAATAGATACTTTAACATAATTTTAATAAGATACAAAGCAGATTTTTCTTTATTCCTTATTGCAAAAGTTATGCTTAGTTTCGTTTTCTTTCAACATGACCGCCATTCCTATCGATACAAATCTGGAGTCGAGCTCTCATCTTCCCCATCACTCTTTTGATAAGATCTGGATTGTCTTTTAACAAGTTGATTTCAGCTGTGATGCGAGTCCTCAAATCATCTAAATTGATAGGTTGTGATGCAAATCCTCTATTTTTCAAATGACCCCATAAAAAGTAATCACACGGCGTCAAGTCAGGGCTTCTGGGAGCCCATTCAATGTCATGGCCTGTAGCAATTACTCTTTGGTGGAAGACTTCCTGCAAGCGTTCCTTCACAATAACTCCTGTGAGCAGGAGCTCCGTCTTGCACCCACCAAATACGATTAAATCGGTTTCCATAAGTAATACGTATTTGCGGAAGGATTTCTCGGTCTATCATTTCTAGGTAAGCTTCACCATTTAGATTACCATCGTAAAAGACCGGGCCAATTAACGCTCCATTACCGCACAGTCCTACCTAGAGAGACAGTTTTTGTCTAGAGTTATTCTTTTCGTAGATATGATTGTCAGGTGGATGATTTTTTGGTGCATACTGACGTCAGATTTGTCTGTTCACTAGACCATTCATATAAAAGGCCGCCTCATCTCCAACCACTAATTGTTCCGTGAATCTTTCTGGTTTTTCAAGAAACCACTGGGCAAATCTTAGGCGGCGAGGTAGATCTCCTTCAATGAGTTGATGTCGAATTTCCATTCTGTATGGGTACAAATTCAAATCCTCACGAACTATTCGATGAAATGACATGCGTGAGAGTTCTGTACCATTTCGCCTGGTGGACACTTTTGGATGTCTCTCTAATAAATGCCGAACATGCTGAATATTCTCGTCTGTTCTTGCCGTCTTCGGATGGCCTGAACGTCCTTTGTTCAAATTGAGGACCGTTCCTTCTTTGTATTTCCGAACATTCTTCAAAATTGTATGTTTAGTTGGAGAAGCTCTATCGGGAAATTGCAGTTCGAAGGTATTCTGAACTTGTTTTAAGCTTTTAGTTTGCAGATAAGTTGTGACCATGAGAACGCGCTGCCTTCGTGTAAACTGCATGATAAGGGTTTCAAAGTTATTTATAAATTTAGTAATTCAGATTCTTCATTGATATGTATGACTCGTATCTTAGATACAAAAGTTCGAATTATTTAAAAAAAATATTTGCAATATCCTTCGACGTAAAAAGTAGCACATTGGTTAAAGCAAGAGGAGCTATCTGGCTGGGAGAAATGATCATTCCGCGCAACCCATTTTGCTGTACCCTTCAGTTAAAAGCAGATGCTTAAACACTAAATCGTTTAAACATGAATAAATTTGAACGTTAACAAAGAATAATTTGCTATATTAAATCAAAAAAACAGATCCAAAATATCTCAATTTTTGGAGGAGTTAGTACAATCTAAAGTTGGGTGTACTTTTTTGTGGGACATATATATATATATATATATATATATATATATATATATATATATATATATATATATATATATATATATATATATATATATATATATATATATATATATATATATATATATATATATATATATATATATATATATATATATATATATATATATATATATATATATATATATATATATATATATATATATATATATATATATATATATATATATATATATATATATATATATATATATATATATATTATATATTTATATATATTTCTTATATATTTATATATATAATATATATATTATATATATAATATATATATATATATATATATATATATATATATATATATATATATATATATAATATATATATATATATATATATATATATATTTAGTAATAACTACCGATGATATGCTAATTACTGATCTTCAAGTAATAGAACCGTTAAGCAATAGCGATCACAATATGGTAGAGTTTGTCCTCTCAGTAAGCCACTCGAATCCAACTATCTCGACTAAAATTCCTAACTTCCAACACGCAGACTTTTGTAAATTTCGAAATAAATTGTCACTCGTCAATTGGGAAAACGTAATGGGGAACTCCAACGCAGTGGAACTGATGTGGGGCTGGTCGGTGAGGTTACGTTGCCAACCGGTTGGTGGGCGGTAGGGGATGATCGCTCGACTGCGGACGGGGAGCGTGGTTTCGGGGGTGAGGTTGCGCACTGCTCCAATTCGGGCGCAGGGCTGGAGAGGTGAAGGTAGGAGTCGTCCCCGATGGTGAGGCGGCGTCTGTGCTGTTGGACGGGCACGTATTTCCTCAGAAATTTTCTGTTTCGCAGAGTCACTCTGCCTGAACCGTCAACCTTCACCACGTATTGATCGAACTGTCGCACTTCTATTACCAGGCCAGTCTTGTCCCATTTCCTGGGGTTGGGGCCGATCTGGTTCTGGATTCTGATCCTGTCTCCGACCACGAGTGGGGGTAACCGTCTGGTGTGCTCGGACCAGTATTTAGTGGCTGTCATGTGCCTGTTCCGCAAGGCATCCTCCCTCGCCGCCAACGTCCCGAGCCAGGTATCGTATGGCTTGCACCTGCCGGGCACGATCGGGATGAAATCTTTGATCGGACGTCCGAACACACGCATAGCGGGAGACAGCTTGGTATCTTTGTCAGGCGTGTTGCGGTATTGTAGCATGGCTCGCTGAAAAGCGTCTGTATTGAGCTCACCGTTCGGTCCTGTGTTGTCTGTGATCAGTCGTTTCGCTGTTTTCACGCCAACTTCGGCTCTGCAGTTTGAATGTGGAAAAGCTACCGAAGCCAGACGGTGGTGTACGCCCCAGTTCCCCAGGAAGTGACGAGTAGCCGTGGATGTGAACTCAGGGCCGCCGTCAGATGACAGTTCGTCGCAGATGCCATAAGTCACAAACACCCTGCGCAGGCTGTTGATGAGGCCTCTGGCGCCATCCGTGGTCCTCTCCACAATCGGCCAGTTTGAGTACCTGTCGACGATCACCAGGTAGTTGGTACCTTTATAGTGGAAATAATCGGCACAGATGCACTGGAAAGGGTAGACGGGGGACACCGGAGGAATTGGAGGAGCACTGGGCTGCGAAGGTGCCATACGGTTGCAATGGTTGCAACTGTTCCTGAGGGTAATGATAGCAGGGGTGATGCCGGGCCAGAACACGGACACCTCAGCCCTCGCGACCATCGACGATACACCCCTGGTGGGCTGCGTGGAGCGCGTTCAGTACATCCTGCCGGAGAGAGGGAGGAATCACAACACGGTTTTTTAATACGACGACGCCGTCCACCGTGTACATGTCCTCTCGGAATTGGTAATATTCTCTGAGTGGGGGTGGGAGCTCGTGACGGAAGTCAGGCATGCCTGACTCGATTATCGAGACGAGCTCTGTCATGTGTTGGTCACTGCTCGTCGCCACTCTTACCCGGTCCCAGGTAACAGACTGCAGCGTGTTCAGAGCTGAGATCGCGGAGGCCATAACCTCGTCGTCGAGAGCGTCGTTGTACGCAGCCGTTCCCTCTGTACGTATGCCAGCTAAGAATGAGTGGCGCAGAGCAGCTGCCGACGGTAGGTCATTATCAGCAAAAGCGTCTTGGCTACTAGCGGAGATGTCGTCTGCCAGGAGCATCTTTTCAGGTTGGCGGTGGCCGGTGGGGTGGCGGGACGTAGCGTCAGCAGCGCGATGCCTCGCACCAGGTACATGGATCATACGAAATCTGTAGCGGAGAGTCTTCTCCTTCAGATTTCTCAGTCGAGCATTCGGTAAGTCTTCCAACGACCTGTCGCCAAACACCTTCAGCAGCGGTTTGTGGCCAACCGCGATGATGAGGTCATCGCAGCCGAGGACAAAGTACCTGGCCTTCTCCAGTGCGTCAGTGACTGCCAGAGCCTCCCCCTCGATCGGCGCGTAGCGTGACTCGGCGGGTAGGGTGAAGCGACTGCCAACGAGGGTGACCATCCAACCAGTGCGGCAGCAAAAGGGTTCAGCACTAGGACATTCACAGTGCTTCTGGGATAGCCAGAATCCGATCCCTGACTTCGACCAATCGGTTGCAAGACAGGTCGGCTTTGTTTTGTCAAATATACTTACACCCTCCTCGATCTCACTGATGCTCACCACTTTCGACTCTTCAAACAGATTGTTGAGTTGATCATCCCATCGGAAGGGCGTGCCGGGCTTCAAGAGTTGGCGAAAAGGTATCATTCTCTTTGCCATAGCGAAAGCATGCGCCACCTGGTTAATTAGCCCAAACCATCAGCGAATGTCGGTTATGTTCTTTGGTGTAGGAAAGTCACGGATGACCTGCAGATACTTCTCGCAGGGTTGTACTCTGTCGAGTGTGATTTCGAAGCCAGCAAACTCCACAGTGTCTTGTCCAAATACAAACTTCTCAGGGTTCAGCGTGATGCCGTGTCTGCCGCAGATGTCAAGCCAGTTGACTGCTTGGAAGAAACTTTGTCTCAGGTCGTCCGACCAGAGCAGCATATCGTCGATACACTTGGTTTTCTTTAGAACATCGGATACTATTTCGTCGTAACGTCTCGAATAGCCATCACCAGAGGCTTCCCGTTCTTCTTGGCGCACACTATCATCCGATGACACCATGTCACCGGTTCGCCGACCGGCACTGACTCGATTACGCCCAATTTCACGTCTTGGTTGAGTCCACGCTTGACGTCATCTTGCCAGTGAAGAGGGACGGGTACCGGGGTGTGATATGCCACCGGGTCAGCTAGAGGGTCCACCATAAGTTTCAATGGAGGGCCCTCCATCATTGGCAACGGCTGATGCGCACACGTGTTAAATGTGCTTGACTTGTAGTATTCGACCAAGTACTGCCGCAGTCTGTCGCGGTTCTTCTTAGTCGCAAGGAACGGTAGTTGTGATGGCAGCCGGGGCGGCGTTTGACGTATCGGGCAGTCGCATGGGCTGGTCTGACAGCTCTCGCTGCTGATAGCGATATCTCTCGCCGGCACCTCATCGCTCGCGGTGTGGGCTGCCGAGGTTGCCTTGAGTCGATGTGAAGACGTCTTACCGATCATCGGAAAGTTGTCGGTGATCATGCTGAGCGCGATGCATGCCTCCTTGCTGAGGAACAGCTTGTCAGAGTTGTCCGTGACATAGGCGAGTTGACGAGTTGTTACCAATTTACCGGTTCTGTCCTTTCCAGAGAGTCGCAGGATGACGGCGCCGAGTATTTTGATGCATCCGTTGTTGGCGGCGTGCATTCTAATCGTGACGGGGATAAGGTCGGCTTGTTTGAGGCCTATGTGGTGGATGACTTTGATGCCTGCCAGACAGCTCTGGCAGCCGGTGTCAGCCATCGCACCGAGTGTAGCAATCTTGGGCGCGGCCTTTAGCTCGAATCCGAATGCAGCGTAATTTTCATCGACGGCTGTCACTGTGAAGTTTATGAATGGCTGAGGTTTGGAGGCTTGCTTAATCCATGTGCCAGAAAGGCGATGATAAAGATAATGGTCAAGGGCGATGACTCTCCTGATGCGGCGTCGGCCAGTTGTGGCAATCGAGCAGAGGGCCTCGAATACAGCACCTTCTTCGCATATTGAGTGTGAATTCGCTACTATCTCGACTCTTGATGGTTTGTGCTTGCTCTTACACACTGCTTCAAAGTGGTTCTCACGATTGCAGTGGCTGCATGTGTGGCCATAGGCTGGGCAGTAGGGTGTGTCAATTTTGGGGGTGAAATGACTAAATTGAAAATCATGTGATTTGGTAGCAATTTAATGTAATCATTTGGCATACAAAATAATATCCCTGCTTCAAAAACAATAAAAAATAACTCCTACCTACATCAATTTTAATTCAAAAATTCCGTTTTTCCGTAAATTCGTAACAAAATAACAAATGTGCGCAAACATCCTATCAACATTTAAAGTGGCAATAAGATATCATCCAGAGTCTTTATTTGAAAGTAACCAATGCAGTCATGTCCTTTTTGCTGCGGTTCCTTGACATCAGCATTCGGCTTGCTACTTGCGCTTTGATGTAGCCTTCTCGCCTCTCGTGACTGTAAACTTGACTAGCTGCTTCGGTGACCATTTTCACACATCTCTCCACACTCTGAGTGTGAGAAGGCCACTTTGGCACTTGCATTGGGGCCTCTTTAAGTTGTGTTAAATCTTTGTTTGTTATACATGTTGTCAGTGGTGGCTCCAAAACTTCCGAATTCAAGTTAACTAATTCTGACAATTTCGTGGTATTGACGTTTATCGGAGGTACCTTCCTTGTCTGAACAGAGCAGTCTCCTAGCTGGTCATCATCTAGTGATGTTCCTCTAAGCTTTAGAATGATTTCCACAGCCTCAGTTCGCTCTTTGGTACATTGGCTGCAGAGTATTGCTTGCAAAACTGCCTCTGGCCTAGCATACCAAGCGGACCTTCTCACCACAGGTAACACGATGTCCACCACTACTTTCCTTTGGGTTCTCAGTAGCTGTAATTGAAACAAGATGTGGTTGGGCCCCTCCATCCACATTGGATTAAGTTTTACATTGAACCAGTGAGGAAGATAAAACCCAATAATAAATTCAACAATCAACATCAAATTCTGTAGCATTTTGCCCTTCAGTGCATGTTTCGAAACCCAAATCCTGCAGAAACGAATCGCTGTAGTTAACCAACGACTGTGACTTACGGGTCCAGTCTCCAAGGGAGCCAGATTTTGAGGCAACTCTCCTGATCTGATTGCTTGAACAATAAGATAAGCATAAGATTGATCCGTGCTGAGGTCTTTGATAACTTCTTCAGACAACATTGGAAGGGGAGGGCCTACTTCGACCTTTGGAAATTTTGTATTTATTTCTAATTCCGTTGCTTCATCTAGCATGTTGCCAAGGGGGTCTGACTACTTGTTGTTGCTCTTTGTAGGACCATCAAGTTCCTGGATGAGACGACGAAGAGGTTGTTCCCCTGTGTGCAAACCACATACAATCCAAACAAGCATTCTTCCAAGTTTTTTCTCTAAATGCGTCATAACACCGCCCTGCCATCGAGTGTTCACCGCAGTTGAGTCTCCACCAACGGCCTGCAGTGAACTGTTAAGTCTTCTTTCTTGAAGCCAACATATTATTTGATCAGCAATTGCCTCTGCATGTTTCCTCCCTTCTACTTCTGCTTCAGGAACAAAGTGAAACAAATAGCGGCCACCAGGTTCGGAACACACAGAGTAGTGTTCTTCTTTGATGAGACCGGGAAACTTTCTGTCCATTCCCTCTACCTCTAGGAGAACTTTTGTGTCATTTCTTCTTCCATCAAACAAAAAGCAAGAGAGACCTTCCTCCTTCAAATCTTTTTCATGCTGATCAGATATTTCCTTCATTATTTTTTCTTGTGCTCTTCTTATCTTATTATGATCTATCACTAAGGATGTATCCTCTCGGCTGATGAGGCCTGCATCTATCCAAGCAGCAGTGGCAATCTCTGCAGTCCCTCGTAGCCCCGTATGGTGGCGAATACTGGCAAGGGCAATGTTGGAGATGTCTTTAGTGTTGAATTTCATTCTCTTCGGCGAAGGTTCAGATGGCATTTGGGAGCTATCATCTGATGTTGCTTCTTTCTGTTCATCTGAAGAGCTTTCAAAGAAGTGAGAAACCTCTTGATAGAGCTCTTCATCTCTTTGGGTGGCTTCTTCACTCTTCTTTTTCTTCCTTTCTTCCCTCTCTCTGATTTTCTCTTTCTTAACAATAACAATCTGTTTTTTGGTTTCTGAATAATCTGCCGAACCAATCTGCATACTTCCTTGGCCTCCTGCCTTTGTTCTCTGCGCCTTTATGAAAGCCAGCTCCAAAACAGGGATCTTCTTCTCACGAGGACAGCGACAATCAATGTGAGGGTGAGGTTCTCTTCTGCATGAGGGAGAACAATTGGCTTCAGAACACAACTCTATGGGACACTGGCAGTTAAAAATGTCGAGGAGAGTATCAAGTGTGTGCAGAAATTTATTTTTCTTTGCTAGTTTTCCTTTACCAAGTGATGTCTCAACTGCTTTGTGCCACAGCTTTGTTAATTTTAGCTCAATAGTTCTATACTGATTGAGTACAGGTGGTTTGAATAACACATTAGCTTTTTCCACTGATGCAGAAGAGGGGGAATCATGTCCCTTATGAGCTCTTTCTCTGTGTAGTTCCTTCTATCCTTTGTATTTTGTTCGCGAAGGAGTAACCCTAGTCTCAGCATGTCTCGCACTGTTGGTAGTTCTGATACGGGAAGCTCCTTGCCTGTACCGACTAACAGGCTCAAGTGGCATGACGACTGACCTCTTGTCTTCAATTTTGGCATCTTAGAAATATCTGAAAAGAAAGAAAAACATTTAAGTATTTTATATTAATTACGATGTTTCAAAGTTTAGTCATTCGATGTTCTAAAATTCAATAAAATAATATTTCATGAGTTTACAACATAATTAGACAGAAGAATATGATGATAATAAATAATTGTAATAATCAATAATCTTTGAAAAAACTATATAGGGCTATGGGTTGATTGCCTGTGCCCTCATCCGCTGAAAATTTCCAGCAGATTTCAGTGGAGGGTTACCGACAAAAGCCCTATGCTTTTTCGTTAGAGAGTTATGAATATGTAGGTGTTTAAAGGACCTTTTTATATTTAAGTGATTACGGTAATTCTAGCGTCGGGATTTGCGCGACGTACAGTATACTAGAATGAAAATAATTTGCCTCACCTTATTTTTGTTGGGTCTTTGTTTGCTTCGATGTAGGGCGTTACGATCATCTTCGGTGTAGGGCCGCCACGATCGAGTTTCGCGACGAATTTACTTAAGGTAATTAATATAGGCAGTCACTATATAAACCCCTGAAGGAATAGGCCTATCCTTTTTTAGTCATTAGGTTTTAAATTATAAGGAATTCACTCAGAACTAGAGGGGGGACAAAGACATCCTCCCAGTTTAAAGCTTCGCTGTAACATAAACAGCCCTGAGAGCCGTTCCTTGGTTCTGGTGTATTATTTGCCGAACTAGCATGATTTTGTTGTGTCTACTACCTTTTGGTAGACTAAATAATAAATTGGGTTTTCTTGTTGCTATGTGGGGCTGATTCATACGTACAGGTTCTTTGTACGTATGGCAATTCAATTATTTCATTCCCAATAGGCTATGTCGCCAATCCCGAGGCAATTTTGTATAGATATTTAATTCAATTAATTAATAATTTATATTTAATTATGAAATAAATGTACCACATATGATACCATGTTGTGAGCGCGTATAGTTTTTCCATAAATCCATACTTACAGTTAAACTGTAGT
Source organism: Bathynomus jamesi (assembly GCA_023014485.1). NCBI lineage: Eukaryota > Metazoa > Arthropoda > Malacostraca > Isopoda > Cirolanidae > Bathynomus > Bathynomus jamesi. Next base: position 32,550 of record JAJOZX010005137.1, read on the forward strand.
ATTCGTCTAGTAGAATAACTATGAAGTAGGTACAAGAGCAATAACAGCAAACCACCGTCTATGACATCTAAGAGGCAACTGAGGACTGAGAGTGAGGGACAGTTCTATTCATGTTGTGATTTGTACATTGTACAACAACTATATGACCTTGAAAACACTCCATATGCGATCAGTGGGATAATTCTGTGACAGATGAATAGTTAATCAATTTATGTCCTATTATTTAGTAAAAGAGTCAATTTCTGAAACTTTAAGGTAAAATTGATGTAGGTAAGGGTTATTTTATTTCATTTTGGTTGGCCAATTTCAAGTTTTGACATGAAAAGACTATATTTTCACTACCAAAATTGATTTGAAAAAAGTTGACAAAATTGACACACCCTACAGTGGGCAGTCTTTTTTTCGGACCCTGCCTGGGACACTTTTGCCGTGCCCTTTCCTGCCGCAAAATGAGCACACATGGTTGCCGACTGTCATCTTCAGAGCGTCCTTCTTGTTCCGTCTGTAGGCACTGTTAGCAGCCTCGACGCTCTGAGAGTCGAGGAGACGTGATGCTGAGCGCTTACCGGATTCTTTGGCCTCGACGAACTGGAAGACCTGCTCTAATGTCATGTTCTGGTTCGTGTTGTCGAGTAGATCCAGTTGAATCTCGGGGTCCTCAATGCCGCGGGTCAGGACGTCGCACAAGATGGCCTCCATGTAGTTCACATCCGCATTGCAGCTCGAGCATTTGGTGATGTACTTGCATACCCCTGCCTGGCCACGGAGTCGGGTGCCGAATGAACGCACGGTTTCGTCACGGTCTTGGCACATGTTGTGCAGCGCCACTCTAGCAACCATGGTGCTCTCTTCTCTGACTGAGAGTTTCTTTATGGCTGCGAGCACCTCATTTTCACTTCTCCCTGTCAGACTACCACCGGCTGATCGTGTGAGGTCTTTGCGAAGGGGTTCATCGCAGCACTTCAGTAGCTGCACCACTTTGTCACGACCCGTGATTTTGGTAGCATCCACATAGTCCATCCATCGCGATGTGAAGTATGACCATTCCTCGCTCGTACCGGCTGAAGATATTGTTGGTCTCTTCACCTTCTCCACTTGGGCCGTGGCGCCGGCAGCGGACACGGAATAGACAGTGCTGTGGGCTGTGAGGAGTGCTGCTACAATGGCGTCGCTGTGTGCGGGGGTCTCATATGCGCACCCCTCAATTGGACATTTCACCACGGGCATGTTGACCTGTTGAGATTCACTATTGTTTTGTATAAAGTTCCATCATAAATAAGACTCCACTTTTTGTTATTACGTTTATTGACCAATATCCATAACGCTAAACAATGATGGAACTCTGAAAGATATAAACAAAACAAACACATACATGAAAAATAAAGGCATCAACATGAAGACACTAATCAATAATAATGAATATTCTCTAATGGAATGCACTGTTAATTAAAAACTGTAAAAATGAAATAGCTACACCCTTATATTGGATATGGAGAAGATCCCTAGACACTGGGGAAATACCGAGCATCTTGGAAAGAGCAAACATTGTCCCAGTATATAAAGGAAGAGATAGATCTCAAGCAAAGAACTATAGACCAGTGTCCTTGACTTCCCACCTCATCAAAATTTTTGAAAGAATAGTCAGAGATAAAATCTATGACTTCTTGGAGATATTGGAAAGATTCAACGAAAATCAACACGGATTCCTATCAGGAAGATCATGCCTATCACAACTTATAGAGCATTATAACCAGTGGTGTAGTGCTGTGGGAACGCGTGGGAACGGCGTTCCCTTACTTTTTTGGTAGACGGAACGGCGTTCCCTCACTATTTCAAATAAATCCGAACTTACAAATCTCTAACGTCATGAAATTTTAATTCTCACCCCAAGAAGAAATATGAGAAAGAATCATTAACTGTTTCATTTCTTTTAGCTTCGACTGAGGCAATGCTAGCCTATAAAGATCTGGTGAAACAGTGACCACGGCGTACCAGTTGTTAACTTTTTTTTAGTTAATCATTCCAGTTGTTAGCTATTTTTATTGATCGTACTGGATGTCATATATCTAATGACACTGGAAATACTGCATCTTCAACCTTGGAATATATCCTAATATCCAGTGCATATGACCTCAAAATATTCCTGAAATTGGTCAGATTTCAAAAGATTTCCCGGGGGGCTTACAGTGCCCCCGGACCCCCAGCTGTATGGGCTCGCCGCGCTCGCCATTGTCCCCCCCGCATCTGAGTAACACTTTCAAAATGCGTTCCCTCACTTCTTTATTTAGCACTACACCACTGATTATAACAATATCCTAGATGCACTTGAAGGCAATGAAAACTCTGATGTCATATACACAGATTTTGCTAAAGCTTTCGACAAATGCGATCATGGTATAATAGCACATAAAATGAAACATATGGGAATAACAGGCAAAGTGGGAAAATGGATCTACAACTTCCTCAGAAATCGACGACAGGTGGTCATAGTTCAAGGTGTATCATCATCAGAATCAGAAGTACGCAGCTCATTACCACAAGGCACAGTGCTGGCCCCACTCCTGTTCATTATCATGCTAACAGACATAGACAGTGGAGTAAACAGCAACAGTATAGTAACATCATTTGCGAATGATACAAAGATCAGCAGAAAAATCAGCGATGCAAACGAAGTAGAGGCCTTGCAGAGAGAGACAAACAAAATATACAAATGGTCAGAAGACAACAATATGACATTTAACACTGAGAAATTTCAGCTCTTGAGATATGGTAGAAATGAGGAACTTAAAAAGACTGCATATTATGCTCCAGATAGACGAGAAATTCAGAGAAGCATGAAAGCGGTCGACTTGAGGGTAATAATGACCGATGATGCCAAATTCGAGACACAAAATCAGATAGCAATAAAAAAAGCAAAAAGAGTCGCGGGAGAGGTACTAAGAACATTCAAAAGGAGGGCCAAGACAGTAATGATTCCCCTGCTGAGAACACTGATCATACCAAAACTTGAATACTGCTCAGTTTTGACATACCATATAAAAAGGAAGAAATGAAGAGCGCAAGAGAGCAACTCACTCCTCCACCAAGCCAGGACTAGAGGCGGGGCCACCAGCTTGACCTTCGTGTGAAGAAAGACCAACTCACGGACCCCAAACAAGGTTAAACAAGGTGTATATATACACACACAGGGTGTTGTCAAATTATGTTTCATAAATTAGTATACAGTACATATTCAAGATGTCAAAGTGAACAAAAAAGTTCCAACGAACAAATCCGCAATTGCTTCATTTTGGGTGAAAATGAACTAGTTTTAATTGTGAAACAACTGCAAACAATTTAGTTACGAATATGTTTAATTTTTAGCTAAAAGTGCACTCATTATTACATTCTTTTTTAATCTCTTAAACAGACATGGGGTAATAGTAATAGACTATTACAGGATTTTTCAAGTAGCTAATAGTAATAGATAATTTTTTGGCTGTAATAGTAACAGTAATAGAAGGCAAAGTAATAGATAATAGTCTATTACTTTTCTATTACAGTGGTAATGGACATATTGTGTGAACAAAGAACTGAAAAATGAACTAAATCTACTCTAAATTAAAATAAACATGTAATGATTTGGTTGAAACAAATATTTGTTAACACACTGCTTCTAACTGCATTTGAATAGACATAAAGATCCTTTTCGAATGAGTAGTGGATGAAAAATAAAGTAACAGTAGTGGATGAAAAATAAAGTAACAGTAGTGGATGAAAAATAAAGTAACAGTAGTGGATGAAAAATAAAGTAACAGTAGTGGATGAAAAATAAAGTAACAGTAGTGGATGAAAAATAAAGTAACAGTAGTGGATGAAAAATAAAGTAACAGTAGTGGATGAAAAATAAAGTAACAGTAGTGGATGAAAAATAAAGTAATAGTAGTGGATGAAAAATAAAGTAATAGTAGTGCATGAAAAATAAAGTAATAGTAGTGCATGAAAAATAAAGTAATAGTAGTGGATGAAAAATAAAGTAATAGTAGTGGATGAAAAATAAAGTAATAGTAGTGGATGAAAAATAAAGTAATAGTAGTGGATGAAAAATAAAGTAATAGTAGTGGATGAAAAATAAAGTAATAGTAGTGGATAAAAAATAAAGTAATAGTAGTGGATGGAAAATAAAGTAATAGTAGTGGATGAAAAATAAAGTAATAGTAGTGGATGTAAAATAAAGTAATAGTAGTGGATGTAAAATAAAGTAATAGTAGTGGATGTAAAATAAAGTAATAGTAATAGATGTAAAATAAAGTAATAGATGTAAAATAAAGAAAGAGTAATAGAAGAAATCAAAAGTAATAGTAAGCAATAGAAGCCCAGTAATAGACCTCATGTCTGCTGTCAAACCGCGACCGCGACTAGTAACAGCAAAAGTTTCTTCATACTAGCGCTTTCAAATGAATTGTCATCTTGCTGCGCAGAATTCTTTTTTTATTACAATCTTCAAGCCAAACAGATAAAAGCTGTTTCCCTATTTACCATTGTATACTGTATGTTTAATTTTTAGTTAAAAATTAACCCCTTTCATTTTGGAAAAAAAATGTTTATATTTTCTACATTTTTTAAAATCGTGCTTATTTTTTAAATTAACTTTGTTCCATTCAACATTAAAAAATGCCTTTGTTTTTAAAATTTGTATTTAAATAGTAAATAATAAAGTGCAGAGAAATTTTTTTTTTGTCAAAATGTTTGCTACAAAAACGTGCAAGAGCGAATCTGAAGCATCGCTGTTGGGGAAATGGTGTCAAGGTTTTATCAATGTTATGGCGAATCAGTGTTGAACGAGTCTGTGTTATGCGGGGTATGCCTGTATAATTAAATATTGATAAAAAGTATAATTGGAATATTAATATATCAAGTTTTGGAAAAAATCTGTTTATTAAATAGTAAACATCATTCAAGTATTTAAAATATATTATCCTTAAACCTACAATACATGAAACATACTGTAATACAGAAAACACTGTAAAATATTATATTAAAATTTAAGGTTCCAGATTGGTAATACATAACTTAATTATAAATATTTAATTGGACTGGAGTAGAGACTTGTTGTGATGGTGGTGATTAGAGCCAGATTGACCAACTGTCATTTTCAGCTGAGTCAAATTGGTTGCCACCACCTAGTGGAAGTTTTCTGAACTACCAATTCAAATTGTTAAACTAACAGTTTGTTTTTTTCCAAAACTTGATACATTAATATTCCAATTATACTTTTTATCAGTATTTAATTGTACACAATGTTTTAGCAACATTATAATACACAAATATCAATATTTTCACATTTAAACACTTAGAAATAAATGATGTGACAGTCATTTGTTTCAACAAGTTCATATATTACCCAACAGTCATTTGTTTCAACAAACAAAGCTGTTATATTACCCAATTTCAGTAATGAGATCATTTTCAAGACAGAATCATACCAATTAATAAAAATAGAAATATTTGAATATTTCACAGATTTATACTACACAGATTTATACTATACACAGATTTATACTACACACACACACACACGCACACACACACACATATTTGAATATTTCACAGATTTATACCACACACACACACACACACACACACACACAGGGTGTTTCACAACTGGTCTGCCATACTTTGGGGGATGATTTGGGGTGGGAGTGATACCAAGTAAAAAAGTTAATACAACATGGGTGCTATTTCCAACCATTGTGGAGCTACGGGCGTTTTAAGATGTGCAAGCAACAAATCCCTATTTGTGTGTAATTCGATAGATGGTAGCACTGGTGGTAGTTTCGGTTAACGAAGTTACCACTACTGATCCTCAGTTTTTTCTTTCAGTTGGTTCTGATCTGTGGTACGAGATACTGTGCTGCGCTAAGGTGAACAATCAAAATGAATCAACAGTTCACACCTACTGAATACACTGATATCCATTTCATTTATGGATTCTGTGATGGTAACAGCAAAGTGGCAGTTGAGGAATATTGAAGACATTTTTCGAACTGCCAAATACTGAACAGGCAAGTGTTTAGTGACACACACACCAGAGATTAAGGGAAATAAGGACAATTGTTCTATGTAACCAAGAACATGTAGCATGATGGCCCATTACTGTGGAGGAGCGCATACTGGACCTAGTACAATGTAGCCCAACTACCATTGTTCGAAGGAACCATACATGATGAGGATTTGTATTCTTATCATTTGCAATGTATGCAAGCTCTTCAACTGGATGATTACGATAAACGTGTTAAATTTTGCCATTGGATGGTTATGCATCACCAAATTCTTAATTGCATACTGTTTAGTGATGAAGTATAATTCATTCGGGATGGAATTAACAATAGACGAAATTCCCACTTGTGGTTCATCGATAATCCCCACGGTATCATTGAAGGAAACTTTCAACATCGACTCTCGGTGAATATTTGGTGCAGTGTAATTGGAGATCAGCTGACTGGACTGTTTATTTTAGAACAATGATTAACTACTGATTTTTATCTGAACTTTCTGATGAATGAAAATTTGTTGCTTTTGATGGAGGATGTGCCCTTGGAGACAAGGCGCAGGATGTTCTTTCAGTACGATGGGGCACCACTACATTTTAGTTGTCATGTTATGGATTACTTGAATCAGCGGTATGGGAATCGTTGTATTGGTCGTGCTGGTCCAATATTGTGTCCCCTGAGATCTCTGGACCTAACCCTGTTAGATTTCTTTTTATGGGGCCTTATGAAAGAGATGGTCTACAAGACCAAAGTACAAATGAGAAATTCTTGCGTAGAATTATGGATGCCAGTCATGCCACTGCTTACATATGAGAATACCCTGAAATGATTCAATGGGCAGTAGACTGAGTCTATTGCCCATTGAATCAGTCTACTAGACTCTTGTTTGGAATGAGCAAGGCTGTACATTGAAAACTGAGGCAGACATTTTCAACATTTATAAGGTGAATCTCATAAAATGTAGCAATAAATAGCTACACCAGATTAATACTCATTTATTTTTTTCTGTGCACCTTAAAATGTCCTTAGCTCTGCAATGGTTGGAAATAGCACCGATGTTGTATTAACTTTTTTACTTGATATTCCCCCTAAAGTATGGCAGACCAGTTGTGAAACACCCTGTAGCTATATAAAATATAATTTATACAGTTGTTCTTTACCAGTATTTTATGATGAAACTCACCCATTCATAGGCTCCAGCCCACAAAATTTGTTAATAGAAAGCAAGAATTTAGGCCCTAAACTTGATATGTGGTGCTACTAGGGTTGCCAGACATCCTGCATTCTGCAGGACAGTCCCGCATCCCACTTTGTATTCAAAATGTCCCACAAAATATATTTTTTAAGCAAATTTTTTCGGAATGAATTGATTTAGAATTTTCTAGAATTCTGTAGAGTAATGTTGAATGTTCTAACACAGTGGTTCTTAACCTGGGGGGCGCGCCCCCTAGAAACAGGAATTTCTCTAATTGTATTTGTTATTCTCTTAACGAGAGCATGGGCTAATATTGAGAAGTTATTGAGAATGTTATTTTGATTGAAGGGGGGCGTGGAGGGAAGGACCAATTCCTAGAGGGGGCATGGTAGTAAAAAGGTTAAGAACCACTGTTCTAACACATCCTAGAAATTACATAATGCTTATAAAATGTGTTTCGCCACAAGTTGGCAGTTTTTCTGCTTTAGTTATATTATAAGCTTTGAATTATTGTGAATCCTGCGATTGCTTGACCATACAACTTGAGATTGTGTAATTCAAATAAAATCTGTAAGTATATCTACTAGGGATGTACCGATATCGCTTTCTAGCCGATAACACCGGTCTGCATGAAAATCGATTTCTTTATTTTGAGTTGTGATTCTGAAGCAGTTCGCTGCGCTGAATTCAAAAATGCTACCAGTATTTTTCTATCACCCACAGTTTTAAAGTTATTAGCAAAACAATTTTGGGGCGTTTTGTAATTTTTTACCTTTTTTATCTTTAATTAATTTCGTTTTTTCATATTTTTCAGATAGATAATTCTAACATTACGTCTTTAAAATTTTAATAATGGCTTCTAGAGGATGTACCCATAGTCCAGACATATTTTGTTATATTTGTGGTCGGTATGTTGTTGTAAAACAAAGGACAAATGTAACGACCTTCATTAAGAGAGCTTATCATGCTTATTTTGGAATTAAATTAGGAGATCAAGACAAAAGTTGGGCTCCACACAAGGTTTGTCTTACGTGTGTTGCGGCACTAAGGAATTGGAGCAAAGGTAAAAAGAAAAGTTTGCCATTTGGGATCCCTATGGTATGGCGCGAGCCTAGAAACCATACCGACGACTGCTACTTCTGTTCTTGCAATGTTAAAGGTTATAATGCAAAGAATAAAGAGAGCCTTCAATACCCAAGTCTTCCATCTGCAATAAGGCCGGTACCCCATGGTCCAGAAGTTCCTATTCCCCGCCCACCCGAGAGTCTGGATCAATACAATTCAGATTCTGATTCAGCTCCAAATCCAGACAATGATGATGTTTATGAACAGCCAACAGCTGACCGAGATCCTAAACCATTAACCCAAGCCGAACTAAATGACTTAATCAGGGATTTGAATCTGCCTAAGGACTCTGCAGAACTTTTGGGGTCTAGATTGCAGGAGAACAATTTATTGGCATCCGACATATACTTCGCTTGGTACAGAAATCGTGAGAAAGACTTCGTGCCTTTTTTCGAAGGAGATGGTCCCTTGGTATTTTGCAAGGACATCACAAGATTAGTGTGCAAGCTAGGCATCGAATACCAAACCAGTGACTGGAGGTTGTTTATAGATTCCTCTAAAACCAGTCTAAAAGGAGTGTTACTGCACAACGGTAACAAATATGCATCAATCCCAGTGGCCCATTCTACTCATTTAAAAGAGACCTATGATAAAATGAAACTGCTTCTGGAAAAAATTCAGTATCAAAATCACAGATGGTGTAATGAGTCTTTACTAATTATTGTTTTCTGTGTAACAAGTCTTTACTAATTATTGTTTTCTGTGTTTCAGATCTATGCTATGTTTATGTTGAATAAAGCCTCAAATTGGCCTTTACTTTATCTCTAGCCCGCTAACAAACGCGGCACCACAATTTATTCAACATTTCAATCAGCCATTCAGTCGGCCTTTCAGATACAGCAAGCAAATATTCATCCAGTAATCTTACTATATCATGGAGAAGGTGATTCGCTCGGATAAATTTATTACTTCTCCGAATTCTCCCCAAGCTGGGAAACTATGGAAATTATGGTCGCGCGGATTCAAATATTTCTTGAGTACTATCGCCGAACACAACCCCAATAAATTGGAGGTCCTATTCATACATATCGGCCCCGATGTCGCTGATATCATTCAAGACTGCTCTACTTATGAGGATGCCATGGCAGCCTTAGAGGCCACCTACGTCAAGAAGCCAAACGAGGTATGCGCTCGCCACCTGTTGTCCACCCGTCACCAAAAGCCCGAGGAAACCCTCGATGAGTACTTGCAAATTCTTCAACAACTAGCCAATGACTGCAACTTCAAATCGGTTTCCACCGACGAAAACAGGAGTTCATCTGTGAGAGACGCTTTCATCCGAGGAATTAGAGATAGCGCCATCCGTACCCACTTACTCGAAAATGACACACTCTCACTGGAAAAGGCTATCGTGCAGGCTCGAACATTAGATCAGGCCCAGAAAAACTCAGAATCGTACCTCACTCATTACGGTGCTGTTGCAGCCACTGGCTCTCGCCACGAACCGTCGCCGACTACTGACTCTGCCCGTGCCCGGCCTGCCTGCGTCCAAGGAGACGATCTCCCAAACTCTTCAGCCGCTGCGAATTTCGACAACAAAGCCGCTCTGTGCTTCTTCTGCGGGTCTCGACGCCACCCACGAAGCAGGTGTCCAGCAAAGGATTCTATCTGTGCGAAATGTGAAAAGACCGGCCACTGGGCCAAAGTCTGCCGCTCAAGTACTTCCTCGGCACGTCAAAAACAGGATAAAACCACAGCGTCTCATTCAGCCGCAGCATTAGCGACCATTAGTACCACTCTATCGTGTAGTTCCTCCATGCCTACCAACTCAACAGTCGATATCCTCGTCAACGGCCGTTCGTGTCTCGCCTTGTTGGATACTGGCAGCTCGGACAACTTCATTCGTGAGGATCTAGCCAAACACTTAGAGCTGCCCATTCTTCCGCACTCGGGCGTCGTATCAATGGCTTCGCCTAATCTATCCGCAGCCGTCTCAGGTCGATGTACAGTGAAGGTTACGATGGGAGACCGCGACTACGAAAAGCTCGAACTATCCGTCTTGTCGGATCTGTGCGCTGACATAATACTCGGTACCCCATTCTTAATCAGACACAAGGAATTGAACATCAATTTCGGAGGTCCGGAGCCAGCACTCCATATATGCGGTCTTACTCGATCAAGAATTTCAGCCCCACCACTATTCGGCAACTTAACTGCCGATTGTCGTCCCATCGCCACGAAGTCCAGACGATTTTGCTCTGAGGACAAAATTTTCATTGGGAAAGAAATCGAAAAGCTACTCAGGGATGAGATAATTGAACCCAGTAACTCACCCTGGCGTGCTCAAGTAGTCATCACATCTACCGAAACAAAAAAAAACGCATGGTAATCGATTTCTCTCAAACCGTCAACCGATTTACCATGCTAGATGCATATCCTCTTCCGCGAATCGATGATATAGCCAACAAAGTCTCACAACACAAATACTACAGCGTAATTGAGCTGTCAAGTGCATACTACCAGGTAGAAATCGATCCGTCTGAACGACCTTTCACAGCATTCGAGGCTGACGGAAATCTATACCAATTCAAAAGGATCCCTATGGGAGTAACTAACGGAGCCGCGGCCTTCAAGCGCGTCATGAACGAATTCATATCCTCGAACAACTTATCATCAACATACGCCTACCTCGACATCTCACCATCTGCGGAACCACTTGGGAAGAGCACGATGAGAACCTCCGACATTTCTGGGAAGCCGCTAAACGAGTAAATCTGAGTCTAAACAAGGAAAAATGCAAGCTTTCGATGACATCAGTGCACCTGCTCGGATATTTTATCTCTCATGGCGTATTGCGGCCCGATCCCGAACGCCTCCGGCCACTACAAGAACTTCAAACTCCTCGCAACAAGTCGTCTCTACAACGCGTAATCGGACTATTCGCATACTATGCTAAATGGATTCAGAACTATTCCCTCAAGATCAAACCTCTGCTGAACGTTTCATCATTCCCATTAACTCGCGAGGAAGAATCAACGATCCAAACACTCAAAGATGATATCTCGAAAGCTGTCGTCGGTTCAATCGATGAAGAACTGCCGTTCACTGTGGAGACGGACGCTTCCTCTTCAGCAATCGGAGCCACCCTCACCCAGAACGGCCGCCCGGTGGCGTTCTTTTCTCGCGCTCTGAATAACACAGAACGTCGCCATCACATCGTTGAAAAGGAGGCATACGCTGTAATCGAATCCATTCGCAAGTGGAAGCACTTCTTAGCTTATCGACACTTTACTGTCGTCACCGACCAGCGGAGCGTATCTTTCATGTTCGATGGAAAAGCTACTGGTCGTATTAAGAACGATAAGATTCTCCGTTGGCGTGTAGAACTAGCCGGCTACTCATTCACAATAAATACAGACCGGGCCCCGAGAACCGAGCCGCAGACGCATTGTCGCGATCCTTTTGCGCTGCTACTCCAAGAATATCCCTCGCCCAGCTGCATGTTAATCTGATACACCCAGGAGTCCGCCGAATGACTCATTTTGTGAGAGCTAGGAACCTACCATTCTCAGTGGATGACATCAAACGAGTTACGTCGGAATGCCAAACATGCGCTAAATGTAAGCCACAGTACTATAAACCAGAAGTTAGTCACTTAATACGGGCCATGTCCCCGTTTGACCGACTTAACATCGACTTTAAAGGCCCGCTTCCGAGCGCAACTTCGCGACCTTACATCCTAACAGTAATCGACGAGTATTCACGCTTTCCTTTTGCCTTCCCGTGCCGTGATACGAACACGTCAACCGTTATCGCCCGTCTCACCGAGTTATTTTCTACCTTCGGAACTCCCTCTTACATCCACACAGATCGAGGGACATCGTTTATGTCTTCGGAACTAAAACTGTTCCTAACTAAACATGGTATCGCGACTAGTCGCACAACGCCGTATCACCCCCAAGGAAACGGGCAATGCGAACGTTACAATGGAATCATCATGAACACCATCAAACTAGCCATAGAAGATCGCGGGTTGCCGATGTCGCAATGGGAGTCCGTCCTTCCGGACGCGCTGCACTCGATTAGATCGCTGCTGTGTACGGCCACGAACGAAACCCCTCACGAGCGTCTATTCACGCACCCGCGGCGTACTTCTACCGGTTCTGCACTACCGACGTGGCTGTCTTCTCCGGGAACTGTACTCCTTCGCCAATTCATTCGCCGATCCAAGAACGACCCCCTCGTCGAGGAAGTTGAGTTAATTGAGGCAAACCCCAACTACGCGTTTATACGGCATCCGAATGGGAGAGAAGATACCGTATCCATCAGGGACCTGGCACCGGCGGGACGTAGCAATACGGATGACACGAATCACTATGAACCCCCCGTACCCAGTCCGCCAATCAATTCCACCCCGCTAACGGACGACTCAGAACCCGCTGAGATCCGCCGACACACGGTCCCAACAGCTCCCGTCGAAGCGACTCCAGTCGAAGTCGAGAGAGGCCCACCTGTGTCAGTAACCTCCGAGACGAGTCCCCCTCTGAGAAGAAGCACTCGAATCAGATACCCAGCTCAACGCCTAAACTTGTAGACTCTTCTTTCTTCCAAAATATCTTGAACTTGTCGTTTTGTTTCTTACCGTGCAATGTATCACGTATTATAAAAGAAGAGAGGAATGTAATGAGTCTTTACTAATTATTGTTTTCTGTGTAACAAGTCTTTACTAATTATTGTTTTCTGTGTAACAAGTCTTTACTAATTATTGTTTTCTGTGTTTCAGATCTATGCTATGTTTATGTTGAATAAAGCCTCAAATTGGCCTTTACTTTATCTCTAGCCCGCTAACAAACGCGGCACCACAGATGGATATTGTGTGGGGATCTCAAAGTCCTTTGCATGTTACTTGGGCAGCAATCAGGATACACTACGATGCCATGTTTCATCTGCGAATGGGATAGTGGACTGGTGGAAAATATACTTAAAAAGTTTTGCGCCTTAGGCTGCAACATGAGCCTGAAAGTTCACTTTTTATTTTCGCATCTTGACCGTTTTCCCGAAAATCTCAGAGATGTCAGTGAGGAGCAAGGGGAACGATTTCACGAGGACATCAAAACCATGGAAAGAAGATATCAAGGAAGATGGCATACAAATATGATGGCGGATTACTGCTGGTGTCTGCAACGAGATCAGCATAACGCACAGCATAAGAAAACATCAAAGAAGCACCGGTTTAGTCGTCATTAGTCAGATCTACCTTCGTAGTCTTAAGTCTTTGGAATAAGTCCTGAAATGTTTGCAAGTAAAGAAGGTAAATATATTTTGTTTCTTTCAGTTATGTTTTTATTCTTTCATAAACAAGCAATATGCTTGTCCAAGAGCTAGGAGCTATTTAATTCTGCTTTAATTAGGTTTTACTCTATCACCTAAAGATTTCGTGCTACAAGGAGTGTTGTAATACCTCATCTGTCCCCAAATGTTAACCACCCATTGATGGGAGGGGAGAGAGTATTTTGCTGGGAACGGGACTGGTTGTTATATATATTTACCCTACATTATTATGTAAGCGTCACTGTAGTCTATAACAACAAAATTTATGGTTTAGCATGTGCAATCCAATGTTGGTCTCGATAAGATGGTTCAATTTGGGGATAAATGGGGGATTTATTACACACCCTGTAGTAAGAAAACCATACGTGATAGGGAAAAACTAACTATATTTTTGAGATCAGCGCACTCAAATTATATAGAATCACCAACTAGTTTGTAAAAATCAATCGACAAGTTTTCAAATGCGTACTGGTGCAACCGATACCGATAATTAAAAACAATATCGGCCGATAACCGATACCTCTAGGGTTTATTAGTTTGTCATATTTTTGTAACATTCATAATGTATTTTCTGTGTTGAAAATTTGGCAACAAAGCAATAATCCTTTTCATTAAAGATGGCAACACTGCATTACATGTCATAGTTTTGTTTGTTATACAGTTGGACTGCGGGCCTATTTTGGGCTTAGTAAATGTGTTTTTTGGGGAACTTACCTCAGAGATATTTGGGAGCACCATCAACAATAGTTGTTGTTTAGCCATCGGCCTACCCTGAAGAAGCAAGCCGGCCGCACGTAACCGATCGCCCTCCGGAGTAGACCAGAGGTTCAGCTCTAGTGATGTTGTGTTGTGTTTTATGTTGTGCTAGAGCGGTACAGTCTGTCATAATGTGTTGAAGGACTTTTCGGTTAACCTTCGTAGTTATAGGAAGTACCTAGAATTGCTTGAAATCAAAGAGTTTAAATTAGATTACTGAAACTAGTTAGTTTCAGCCTGGTTATACATTTTATACCCTGATTGTGTAACCATCAAACTTAACAATCCACTTTTCTTACATTAAGTGCAGACTCTAAGTGTCACAACAAAGGGCCAGGCTTTGCCTGGCTAAGGCTTGGCCAATTAGGCCTAGGCTCATATACTGAGATTCGTACTTAAAACTTCTATCGATTGTTAATTACGATTTAGACTTTATCACTTTTTAATTGTAACCTCCTAGTCTCTGGATAGGATAGGTCCATTGTGTTAGGGGTCCTCGGCTCAGCTCGGGCTTTTGCCTAGCCTGAGTACTGGGGATTCGCCTGGTTACAATATGGCTGCCAGTTCGGACCTCGAGAGGTTGCGAGGTAAGAGGTTGCATGAATCTGATTCAGAGGAGGATCTCTCTCTTGCTCCATCAGTTATTCGGGCTCATTCTCCTTCTTTGCGTTCGCCCCCACCAAAGGTTCGGAGTAGAGAGGTGGATGGGCCTTGTGAAGCTGGTGTGGTTGGAGGAGACGTTTCTCCCCAATCTGGTCTCCAGGGACTGGATAATGTTGGGCCTAGCTGGCCTCCTCCTCCTGCGCCTCTGGCCCCTGTAGATTCGGAGCTCTCAGACCCAGTGAGGGCATCCTTTTTATATAAAATTACTCCCAAGAAACAAGATATCTCTTTTGTGTCAAGACCTTTGGCCTTTAGCATAGCACTGAGGGATTCGCCTTTGCATGGGTTGGGTATGCAGGCACCAGTTTTCCAGAGACGCTCTGGCATGGTGCAAATAAAAACTACCTCTGCCCTTCCCTCCCAGTTTTTGGGAACTCCCTGGAAGTTGGGCCCATGGGAGGTGGATTGTTCTTTAGTTAACGATACTCATATTGTGCATGGTGTTATAGGACCTATAGATTTGGAGGAAGATCTACTACCTATTAAGGATGAGTTAATTCATAATGATTATCCAGTTGCAACTGTCAGTAGACTGACAAAAAGAACAGGTTCAACATATATTCCAATTCAACAGATTAAAGTTTCTTTCAATGCACAAGTTCTTCCGGTAAAGATCTATATAGCATATATACCATATAGAGTTCGTCAGTTTATTCCACATCCAATTCAATGTTTTAAGTGCCAGGTATTTGGTCATATGGCTAAGTCCTGTAGGTCAAAAACAGTGAGATGTGTTTATTGTTCTGGAAGTCATGTTGTCTCCTCTTGTCCAAAGACTACTAAAATTTGTGGCAATTGTTCAGGTCCCCATACAGCTAGCTTCAGTGGCTGTTCCTATTTTAGAACAGCGCAGGAAATAGAGAGGCTCAAACTTACATCTAATCTCTCTTATGGTGAAGCTAGATCTGTTCTCCGAAATCAGGACCCTACTGTAGTTTCAGAAAGAACATTTAAAAGTAAAGACTTTCCTGTTCTACCAAAACCTATTATGTCAAGAGAGGAGACTCAAGGCTTGGATGTGGTGGATCCCTCTCCCCCCCTTCAGAATTCTTGGAGTGGAGTTGTGAGGGGAAGACCTGGCTCGACTAAGGCAATGTCCCAGGGGCCTTCTGGGGTGGGGGTGGATGGTAGGGCTGTGGTCCCTGAACCCTCTACCCCTTTTGGACCTATGGCTCTGTCATCAGACATCATTAAAGTTCTATGTTTAAGTTTATTCAGCTTCACCCTTCAGAGTGGTGGTAGTCTCTCCAAGAAGACTTTGAGTACATTATCCAATTTTGTTTCTTTATTTAATGACGCTTTTCACACTGACCTCAAAACTGACCAGCTGATGAAATTCCTTGATAAACTGAAACCTAAGCCTATGCCCAAACAGAAACATCATGTCCAAATTTGCAAACCCACTTAACATTTCATATTCAAAGGTTTCTAACCTCTTGTTGGCTCAGTGGAATGCCCGCAGTCTCCAATCTAACTTGTCAGAATTTAAACTTTTTATTTATACCAAAAAACCCCATTTAGTGGCAGTTTGTGAGACCTGGTTAACCTCAAGGCTCCAGCCTACTTTTATTAATTATACTCAGATCAGAGCAGATAGGGTTGGCTGAGGGGGTGGGGGTTTGCTATTTCTGATTCGTTCAGATTTGTGCTTTCAACCATTACCTCTCCATCCCTTTCCAGCAGGAGTTCTTGAGGTCCTTGCTTTATCTTTAAAAGTGAACAGTGGTACTTTAGATATACTCACAGTTTACAACCCACACCTTTCATTAACCACTATAGAAATTGAACACTATGCTGGTCAACTCGGTCAACAAGCTTTTATTTGTGGTGATTTTAATGGTAGACACAGGGCTTGGGATACAGGTATGTCAGGTTCTCCAACACCAACGGCCTTCAATTTATTTAATTTTATTCTTTCTTCGGATTTTGTGTTATTGACTCCAGTAGATCTCCCAATAAGATTTAACATTAATAATGGAAGTTATTCAACGTTGGATCTCTCATTATGTAGAGGTAGGTTTGCTCCTAACTGTGCAGTGGCCATTGGTGGAAGCCTGGGTAGTGACCACTTTCCTGTCCTCACTGCTCTGCAAATTTCACCAGTATCCACTCCTCATAAACGACGTCCGACTTGGAAACTACGTGACATAGATTGGAGAATTTGGTCTAGAGCACTTCCGGATGCCCCTGCTATAGAAGGATCTTTAGATGAGAAAATACAACACTTTACAGCCTTATTAGTGGAAACAAGTACCTCTACACTGAAGAAGACAACAGGAAATTTTGTTCCAAAATACCACAAATGCTGGTGGACAGAGGATTGCAGTGTGGCAGTGGCCACCTGCCGTCGGGCTCGGCGTTTTTATTCTCATCACCCAACTCAATATAATAAGATCCTCTTAAATAAGGCAACTGCTATAGCTCGTCGTACTATTCGTCAGGCAAAGCGAATTTCATGGAGTCGGTTTTGTTCAAACCTCAGTTTTACTACACCTTCCACTGAGGTTTGGACTCAAATTCGGAAAATCATTAAGGGTACAGATTCACACTTCACTTACCCTATTGTTGTAAATGGTTCCATAGTAAGTGATGTACGTGACAAAGCAGAAGTTTTGGGGGCCTTCTTCCATTCATTTTTTGGGACTGTAGCAGTTATTGAAGATGAGGAATTTTGCAGGGACATGCAGTCTTCCTTATTTCTTGATTACAATGAAGATTATAACTGGACTTCACATTGCAGGAATTACAATCCTCCTTAAGGCAATGTGAACATACAAGAGGTGGTGCAATGGGACTGGATAATATACATAAATATTTTCTTAGTCATCTTCCATTGGAGTACTTGCCATTTCTATTATCAGCATTCAATGATAGCCTGAGCACAGGGGTCTATCCTTCATCATGGAAACAGGCAATCATGATTCCTATCCTCAAACCACAGAAAAACCCTTCAAGTCCATCTTCATATCGTCCCATATGCTTATTATCCTGCTTGGGTAAAGTACTAGAGAGGATGGTCCATCAGCGATTGCTATGGATTTTTGAAACGTGTCACGTTTTTCGAGATTCGCAGTGTGGTTTCCGTAAGAAGAGAAGCACAGTGGATCAACTTCTGAGGTTGGAAACTTCATACGCCAAGCTCTCCGACGGAAAAAAATGTTCTTGTTATATTTTTTGACCTCAGTCGAGCTTTTGATACCATCTCCCATACTGGCCTACTTTATAAGTTAGGCGATTTGGGGATTCATGGTCGTTTACTAAGATGGTTGCACAACTTCTTGTCTAACCGCACATTTCGGTGCTAATTAATGATGTCTACTCAACACCTTTCCCCTTTAAAAAGGGTGTACCCCAGGGTTCAGTTCTTAGTCCATTGTTATTCACAGCATATCTCTCCGATATGCCAAGTATTGATCCAGTTCAATCATCAGAGTTTGCTGATGATACAGCTTTCTATGTGGCAGCTAACACCCCTTTAGAAGCCCAACAGATGTTGCAAAAAGCAACAGATAAGTTCTCATCTTGGTGCAGAACCTGGGGTCTTTCCCTGAATCAAGAAAAATCAAAAATTATGTTCTTTACACATCAAAAGGTTTCAGTGAATCCTATTATCCAAATTAGTAACACCCCAGTAGCTATGGTCACATCCTACCAGTTTTTGGGAGTGGTCCTTGACAGCCCCAGACTGACTTGGTCTTGTCATATTAACTACCTGGTAACATCTTGTATGAAACGTCTAAACTCGTTAAAATCTGTTGCCTCTCATCGATGGGGTGCAGATCGATCTACGCTTCTCACTTTTTACGATCATTTATCTTGGGTAAAATAAAGTATGCTGATGTTGTTTATGATTCAGCCTCTTTCACCTTGAAGAAGAAACTGGAAACATTGCATAATTCTGGCATGCGCCTTATTTTGGGTGCCCCCCATCAACTCCTATTATTGCCCTGCAGGGTGAGACTGGTCTCCATGCCCTTCAATATGATAGAGATCTCTCTACACTGAGGAAGTACTTCAATATTCTGGCTTCCCCATTTTCCCACCCCTTACGTCAGTCATTTGAGGTGGATTATCCTTTGATCCTTGCAGTGGACTGGACTGTGGCAAATAAGCCGCCATTCTTCTTTAGAGCAACTGGACTTCTTAATAAGTATCAATTACATTTTAAATTTTTTACAGTTCCAGTATTCCCTTCTTTCCCACCTTGGAGATTGCATTTGGTACCAACCTGTCTCTCTCTCCCATTTTTATATGAACCTCCTGTCCCCAAAGAAGTGATTGTGCAGTGTTTCACAGCATACTTGGAAGAGAAGTATCCAGATTACTTGTATATTTATACTGATGGATCTAAGATAGATGTGCCTGGACCATCTTGTTCATCAGCTGTTTTCATTTCAAATCATAAAAGGTGTTTTTCCTGGAAACTATCCCCCAATCATAGTATACAGGCAGCAGAGTTATTTGCCATCCAACAGGCATTGTGTTTTTTAGTATCCAGAAGTAATGCTTGTAATGTCCTAATAATTACAGACTCCCAGACCTCTCTTCACCTGATCAACTCACCCACACTCACTACATATCTGGCTTTAACAACTTCTATCCATTCTTTACTGAAGACCCTCTCTGTTTCAGGTATTCTGGTTTCCTTCCAGTGGGTTCCGAGCCATGTTGGAATTACAGGTAATGAGATGGTTGATACGCTGGCCAGGGCTGCTCATTCCCTCCCTGCTATAACTTCGCTATATTTCCATCCAGGCGAGGGTTTTGCAGTAGCTAAAGTGGCAGTGCAAAATGATTACAAAACCCAATGGGAGAGATTACGGCACTCAACTCTCTATGGAATGTTTAAGCCTTCCTGGGGCACAAGAAATTGGCCTGTACCTTCTTCCCACTATAAAGCTTCTATAATATTTAGATTCCGTTCTGGCCATGTAGGCCTTCAGGCTTACTTACACCGGATTGGACTAGCTTTCTCCCCATTATGTGTTAGTTGTAATTTACCAGAGACACTGTCCCATTTCTTTCTTTTTTGTCCATGTTATACTAGGCAAAGGAAAAAATTAAGATTCTCTCTTTTGCAATATGGTGTCAGGAACTTTACTTTATCAGTCCTATTAGGTGGGGATAGTTTTTCTCCCCCATTGATACACTTCACTATGGACCAAGTATTCAAGTTTGTAGTGGCATCTGGGCGGTTGAGAGAGTTTTAAATCTTGCATTGTATACCGATTTTCATTCCCACAGGTTTATTAATCTGTTACCTCCTAGTTACTCCATCTGGCTGTTACTGTTGACTTAGTACTTGGTTCCATTTTTATCAGTTCATGTTTAGTAGTACTAACAGGCTTCATATTCATCCCTTTCTGAGTGTTCTGGAATTGGCCCCAGAACTGAAGAAGGTAATGGTGTGCTTTCTCTATTGCTGTCTCATCCCAATAATAATAGACCCAGCACTTGATGTAGGAACAGTGGAAGTTCTCCTGGAACAAGGTGTTTTGGTCTTGGAGGATGTAAATAGCCTTATTGGCTGAGCTCCTCCATATAAAACTTCAATCAATCAAAATGTGTTCAATTGTTTGTGGTGTGTTCTGGCACAGGTGACAGGTGTCCTCTGTGGAGTTATCTAGTTTGTGTTTATATGTCTGTAAGTTGGGGTGATGTTCACATTGGAATCATGCTACGCCTACGTTAACTCGATCCGATCTGCTCAGGCTGATCTCTAACCTGTTAAATAGGTGGTGGCTTCGCACCTAGGACCGCATTCGGACCGAGTTGTGTGTGTGATGTTTGTGGGGTGTGGTATGGTATGGAATGGAGTATTTGGTTATAATGTGTCTGGTGTTACCTTGATGGTGCGAAGTGTTGGTGCATGATTGTACATGTAGTGGCAAGGGTGTTGTGGGCTAATTAGTTGTCCCTGCTGCCATGAATTGTGTTCCCCTCATGTCTAAATGTTCCTTAACTTTTGGTATTTTTGTTTCTGTGTGCAGGTGTTCTATTGGTGTTGTTTGAGTGTATCCTGTAATGATACGAAGTGCATTGTTCTGTATTGTTTGTAAGGTGTTTGTGTGTGTGTTTGAGATAATGCATACCCAGCATGGGCTAGCATAGTCCATAACTGAGCAAACATATTGTTTGTATATGAGTGATGTTTCCTGCTGGTGTCCAAACTCCAAAGTTTGTGCCTGTTAGTACCCTAAGCGTGTTAAGTCGACATACATTTGTTTTTAATGTCCTGAATGTGGTTTGCAAAAGATGATGTGTTGTATGTGACTCCAAGTATTTTGGTCCTGTGAGTGTGTGGAATGTTGGTGTTTAGTATAAGCTGTGGAGTTATCTGGTGTTCTTTTGTATTGGTTGTGAGCAAGGTGATGGTTGATTTTGTGGGTGCTACTTTGAGTCTATTGTGTGTGAGCCAGTCTTGTATACTGTTTATGTATGTAGGTTATTTGTAGCCGTGTTGATGTTGTTGTGGGTGGATGTTAGAGTGATGTCATATGCATATGATGATAAGGTAAGCTTGTTATCTATGGGTGTTGGAATGTCATGCATGTATAAGTTGAAGAGTGTTGGTGAGAGAATAGCTTTGAGGGACCCTGTTCAGAAAAAGCTTGTTTTTGGATGACTTTCCATTAAATGTGACATGTATCTTCCTGAAAGATAGTTGCTCAGCCACCTTTTGGTGTTATTGTGCATGTTTGTGTTGAGTATTTTGTTTATGAGAGGGAAGTGTGGGAAAGCATCAAATGCTTTACTAATGTCTATTGTTGCTAATAGTATACGTTGAGCTAGTTGTCTGGAGTTGATGCCATCCATGATGTGCTGAGTGAAGTTAGTGAGTAATGTCGTGGTTGAGTGGTGAGGTCTGAATTCATGTTGAGTAGGTGATAGTGGTATGTGTGCGTTGGTGATTTGTAAGATTAGTCTTTGTTACTTTGGAAGGTGTGCATAGTAAAGTAATAGGGGTATTATTCTACTATTACACCTGTCTAACGTCCAGCAATTATTATATGTTCATTAAGTAGATTTTTTAAATTCTAAGACACTTTCCTTCTATAGCGTTTCCGTCGCAAATGCTTCGTTTTCGAGATATAAACATTTTTTGGTGTGTATCTAGTGTGTGTTCGTACGTTCATTTGTGTATTCGTTACATGTCTGCCCAATCACTGCGCTCCATCCATTTCGAATTTGAATTACTTTCGTACCGGAATGGAATACTCATTCCACTCATTCAGAAGTACATTAGGCCTGGCTCTGTGATTTATAGTGATTCCTGGGCTGCCTACAAGACTAAGTGATTTAGGTTAGGATAGGTTAGGTCAATTTTGAAGGTGAAATTTATGTTTTTCCTATGGTTTTTGATGTGTTTTAAACGAATCTGACCTTCAAAACCATCGGAAATGACTCATTTTCGATTGCTGGGAGGGGGGTTATCTCAAAAATGAGTCATTTCCGAAGGTTTTGAAATTTCCGATGGTTTTGAAGGTCAGATTCGTTCAAAACACATCAAAAACCATAGGAAAAACATCAATTTCACCTCGAAAGGGAGACGGGTGTAATACTGTACATTAGTGTGTCCCAATTTTTTTTGTTCCTGAAGTTTGTCATGCACACCCCCCTAATTTCTTCCACTCGTGAAAACATGCCAGCAAGATGAATTTCATTCGTGTTCTTTAATTTTAAGGGTCCCCTCAAACCATGTGTTACTATTGCTGAACGGCTACTCTCTACCTTATACTAATTGTAGCATATTTCTTTTCAGGTTATGGATACAAGAAAGCAGGAGACTGTGTGGTTGGTGGGGGTGTTGCAAAATGAAACCCTGGAAACGCTGTGTCAACTCCCGACAGTGGGAGATGTTCTTCGACGTCTGTTGTTCTTCACTCGGAAGAAAAAAACGTCCACGGCGGAAGCTGCCAATGTGGTAGCTGATGAGGTTATGGCGGTGTGGGCTCGGGCATATATTCCGACCTCCCACAAGCCCAAGTGCGTCGAGAGGATCAAGGCCCTCTCCACGGACTACGAGAAGGTTGCCAGAAACCGAAACCGTGGGGGAGAGAAGCAACTGGAGCGGGAAAAGGGATTCCAAGCCAACCTGAATACACTGTTCGAAACAGTTCATGCCAACGCCATGAAACTCATCAGTCCCCGAAGATCGAGACTTTCTGAATGACCAGCGAACCGTGCGGAAGATGTACATCGGAGGAGAGGACCTGGAGTTTGCTCGCAGGGCAGTGGAGCGGGAGAAACGCCAAGCAGCTGAAGAGAAGGGGAAGAAGAAAAGCCGTGAAGAGATGGACTCACTGCAAGCAAAAGGAACGGTGTAAAGTGGGTCTTCTTCTTCGGAGTCCATGGCTGAAGCATCCAATGATGATGTCCAATATTCCTCTCCTGGTCCTTCAGCTCCTCGATCCACTCCCAAGGACGGCCAAGTGTCGGCAAGGAGGATCATCCAATATCCCAATTTTGCTGCAGCCCTGGATCGAACTGGAACCTCAGTACGCCAAGCGATGCACATTGTGGCTCCAGCACTCGCTGCTGCGGGAGTTGTTATCCTCGGTCACCTTGTCCAAATCAAGTCTTCACCGTTCACGGCAGAAGTCCAGGAAGAACTTGGCAGCTGGAATCAAGACTGAGTTCAATCCTGATACGCCACTTGTCGTCCACTTTGATGGCAAACTCCTCCCTGATTCGGATGGAGGGAAATCGGATCGCATACCAGTGCTGGTCAGCGGGAAGAATCTTGAGAAGTTGTTGGCGATCCCAAAAATCCCTGACAGCACGGGACAGCGGATGGCTGGAGCTGTTTTGAAGGTGCTGGACGATTGGCCGCAAGTTCAACCATGGATTGCCGGTCTCTGCTTCGACACAACAGCGGCGAATACCAGTATTCACAGCGGCGCTTGTACGATTATCCAGGACCAAATGGACCGCCGCGTTCTTTTCCTGGCTTGCAGACACCACATGATGGAATTGGTAATCACCTCAGTCTTTGACATGTTCTTCAGGTCTTCTGGCCCTGAAATTGCGCTGTTCGCTCGCTTCAAATCCCAATGGGAGTTCATCGACCAGAAGCAGGTTTCTCCGTTCAATGGCGATGGCCCAAGCGACATCCTTTCGGAATGGGTGGCGTTGAAAAAAGAGCAGATTGTCCACTTCATTGAAGACCAGCTTGAAGTTGGCCACCCAAGAGACGATTACCGGGAGTTCCTGATCCTCGCTCTGGTCTTTCTCGATGGTCATGGCAAACGAGATCTCCGGTACAATCGTCCTGGAGCATACCACCGGGCCAGGTGGATGGCCAAAGGCATTTACTGTCTTAAGATGTTCATCTTCCGAAGCCAATTCCACCTGACCACTCACGAGGTCCGGTCACTACGCAGGATAAACGTCTTTGCCGTCACCATCTACCTCCAGAGGTGGTTCGAGGCTCCATTGACGGCGGACGCGCCCGTCAATGACCTGGAGCTGTTGGAGGACCTAGAGCGGTACAAGGCGGTGGATCATGATGTAGTAGGTACCGCCGCATTGACGAAATTCCGGGGCCACCTCTGGTACCTAAGCGAAGATTTAGCTGGACTCACTATGTTCTCCAAAACCACCGATGCAGAGAAGACGGCCATGCTCCAAAACCTGCACAAGAAGACCGAAAACCCAAAAGATCTGCGTTGGCTGGAGGGAAAGAGTGTGTTGACCGTGAGATGGTCGGATTTGAGCACCTTGGTCACGATAAGGACTCAAAACCTTTTTCATTGCCTGAAGCTGCCGGTTCCAAAAACCCCCAAAGATCTCGAAGGATGTGCACCATCGTTGAAGTCTGTGAACGGGCGGTGAAACTGGCGGAAGATTTCAATGAGGGCCTGACAAAAAATGAGGAGGAACGGCAGCTCGTGTACCAAGTCGTCGAATACCACCGCCAGCAGTTCCCCTCAGCAGACAAAAAGATCCTCTGTCCCCCGAAATGAAATGTGCCATTAGGAAGAATTTCCATTTCCTTTAATTTAGTCATTAGAAAGAATTTACATTTCATTCTTCCATTCTAGAATGATTAATGCTGAGCATTTACGTTTGTTCATATAGGGTCGAATAAACAAGGTCAATGAGGGGACCCTTCCCCTCCTAATAGGCCAATGAAATTTCGCCCATGTTTTCCTTTCTTCAAGTGTAATTAATTAAAGGGGTGTGCGATTTGACTCTTGCAAATTTTTATTTTCACATGTGAGGCTGGGACACCCTACTGTACATTTACCGTATGGTAATAGGTTTATAGGAAGCTGGTTCTGTTAGATTTTTGTTTGGTTTGAGTAGTGTAATAATTTTACCTTGTTTCCATTAGGGGTGCACCGATATATCGGCATCGGCCAGCCAGCTGATATATTTGTTACTTGGCCGATACCAGTATATCGGTATTGGTCAGAGGTATATCTGCAGATATTATATTATTCTTGCCGAGTGTGAAACTATTGAAGTAAGTACATTAGTTATTATTCTTAATGAGTGATAAGGCCTGAAGATCTGAAGGAGGGTGAAAAATAAAAAAAGTTAAAACATTTTATTAAATTAAATTATCATTTTTATCAAATCATCATAATTGCATAATTTGATAATTTCAAAATAAAAAAAGTCTCCTTTTGCTTTACTCTTCAATTAAAAAACAAATGCCAAAAACAGAAATACATTTCTAAAAAGTAAAAACTATTAAGTGAAATTATATAATTTGAGATTTGAATGGCAGATCATCAACTGCTCTCCATGTTAATTTCAAGATAAAAAAAATGCTCTTTTTTTTTCAAAAATAAAAATAGCTATACGGCTGAGTATACCCCTGTTTACTAAACAGGAGTATATTTAGACACACACACACACACACACACACACAAGACGCTCCTTTTGCTTTACCCCTCAATTAAAAAACAAATACCAAAAACTGAGAAATACATTTCTAAAAAGTAAAAACTATTAAGTGAAATTATATAATTTGAGTGGCAGAACATCAACTGCTCCATGTTCTGGAGTGAGCTTATTTCTAGCAGGCTCATAAATATTATCTCTGGTACTAAAAAGTCTTTCACTGCAAACTGATGATGGTGGAGCACTCAAATACTATTTGGCTAACATTGGTAATGTCTGTTGTGTTCTGGTAATTTTTCCACCATTTGAAGGGGCACATGTTACGAGCAAGATCTGGTAGGCTTAGGTATGTCTCAATTTCATTTAAGCATTTTTTTTGTGTCTCCTGTTGTTTCAGTTGAACTAGAGAAATATTTTTAGAGTGCTTTCTTTTTCTTGAGCTTGAACACCCAGGTTTAACAGAATCTGATTCTATTGCTGATGCTTCTTGTTCTTGAATGAGCTTTTCATGTTTCTGACTCTTGTCAAAGAATTCTCAAATATCTTTGATTTTTTTAGCCTTTGGTGACGAAGTTGATGAGCTTGAACTGCCCTCCCCCTCTGTCCCACCACTTTCATTTTCTGACTCCTCTCAAGTCTCCTTCTTGGCCAGTGTATTCGTTTCAATTCAAGTTCAAGAGTGAAACAAAAGATTCCCAGAGTAGTCTTTTTGCTTCCTCTTTTTCAACATTGCTCATTAAGAATTTCATTTTCAATCAAGGATCCAGCACTGTTGCCAGAATCAATTTTTTGTTTGAATGTTGTTTTCAAATCGCCAAGTATGGTTTTAATTCCACTGACATTTTGAACAGCATAATAGAGATAATTTTCCATCACTCTGATGAAAGGTATTATCAGAGAAGCTACTGCTATTTCATTACTTATTTCTTTTGTGATATCTTCAAAGTATTTCAGAACTATCACTAATGTTTCAGCTTGTTCCCATTGATTATCATCCAAACATTTGCGTTTCTTTGATGCATAAAATAAGATGACTGCTCTCTTTTGTTTAACCAAACACTCTAGCATATAGTAAGTAGAGTTCCATCTGGTTTGAACATCCTGGATCAATGAGTGTATTGGTAATTTGAGCTGATTCTGAAACTCTTTTTAATAATTCCCTTGATGCACTGGAATGGTTAAAATATCCCACAATGTCTCTTGCAATAGCCAGAATGTCAGTGATACTTCTTTGCGGTTTAAAAAGTTTGTCCTGTATGCATAGTTGCAAGGTGTGGATAGCATAGCCCAGATGAGATTCCTCCAGTAAACTTGAACTAGCCACCAATTTCATATTGCTAGCATTATCTGTAACTAACATGTGTACCTTAGTAATACTGATTTCAAATTCTGTTAAGGATTCTTGGAAAAATTGACATTCTTTCGCCAGTGTGCGATCCTGGGAAATGTGAAACTTTGAGAACTGCTGTTTTCATATCAAATGTAGGAGAAACCCAGTGGGCAGTTAAACTTATAAATGGATACATGCCATGAGTTGCTGTCCATATATCAGATGTTAAACTTAAGTATTGTGTAACATGTAGTTGGCCTTTAAGCTTGATTTTTACTCTATCGTAAATCATGGGAACAATGTTTTCAGAAAAGTACCGCCTGGAAGGAATGTTATATCTTGGTTCCAAATGGTTTAGGATTCTCTGGAAACCCAAAACTTCTACCACTGAATATGGCTGGAGATCAGTAGCCATCATTTCACCAATGAGGTGGTGCAATTTCACAGCCCTAGGATCATTTATTTTCCAGAACCTCTTTCAATGTTTGTTGTTTAACACATGTGCCATCCTCTGAGGTTTCCTCACTACTTGCGGATGACTTTATTTGATTTGTTTCAATATAGGGTGCAATTTCAGATTTAGAACTGCTATTGCACTGGATTTGTTGTTCCACCTTTCTACACCAAATAGACTTATGGATGGAGTATCTATTTTATCTGATCTGTCGCCCTTAGCAAGATTTTCTACTTTACGGAAAATTGCTGGATGTTTAATTTTCAAATGATTCTTTAGATTTGATGTCATTTTTTTTGGAATGTTACTTCCTCTTGATACAGAAGTACCACATACCTGGCACTTTGCTTTGCTAGAATCAACTAGAACTTCAAAACAAGCCCAAAGAGGACTGGACATTGATTTTGACATGATCAAAATATTCAAAATTTATGCATGCTATTTACAATGGCAAATCATTTAAAATTATCTTGTCATCATTTATCATTTTATCTGATGAATATTTCTTATTTATTTATCAAAGTCTGAAAAAATAAAAGTAATTAATACCTATTGCACTCATTTAAAATGTATCATGCATTCCTTAATATATATAGTAATGTTTATATAGTAAATCTGAAGTTAGAATTTAAGTTTATATGTATAGTTAATTTTTAATTTTTTATTATATTATTTATTACCTATATTAATTGGATAATATCACTCTTAGGAAGTGTGAAGTAAAAACTCTAAATTGCCAGAGTGCACAGTTAGTGATAAATAAAAATATGAATTGAAATTAATTTAATAAAACAACTATTTTTCTAGTTTAGTTAAATTAGGTTAGGTAAAGATATATCGGTATTGGCTTCTGCCCGATACAGATATATCGGTATTGGCCAAATTTGTATATTGGTGCACCCCTAGTTTCCATATGTCAGGAATAATACAGTGTTGGTATGAATATGTACTGATATTTGTGAGAGCTAGTATTCCCTGTGGGCCCAAGTGTTTAAGGTGTATGTTAGATATGTTGTCTGGTCCAGTAGCCTTCGAATTCTTAATGTTTTTGATGATTTTGGTGGTCTGGTCTGTATTGAAGGATGTAATGGTCGTGCTGAGTCTGTAGGTTTTCTTGTGTCTGGCTGTTTGCCCATCTGCGTGTTTCTGGTTGTCTCTGTTTAAGTGACTTATCTTTGCGTAGTGATTAACTAGAATGTTAGCTTTTGTGTATGTTGGGATATTATTTTGGCTGTAACAGATAGCTGCGTGTGAGGTGTGAATGCTGCTGTTAGAGTGGGTGATGCTGTTTATAGTCTTGTATAGCCTGGATGTATATGTGGAGTGGTTTAGTGTTATGATTTCCCTAAATGTTTGTTTTTCTTTGAGTTTCTTGTTTATTTCTGTGCTGAGCTGTTGTATCTGCTATTTTATGGCTTGTGTGTGTTATGTTTGAGGTTGTTCCATTGCCTTATGAGGTGGGCTATTTCTCTAGTGTAATTTGGGTTGTATTTCCTAATGTTGCCCTTGGGTATGTATTTGTTTGCATTATTGATGATCTGATTAAATGTCTTGAGTGTTGTATTGATGTTTATGATGGGTGTGCTCTTTAATGTGGTGAATTGTTCCCAATCAGCTTTCTTGTAATTTCTGTATGTGTGCCTAAGGTTGTTGGGGCAGAGTGTAGAATGTGTTGTAATGATGGGCAGGTGGTCTGATGACAGTTGTTTTTCTGTTCTCCATTGTGTATGTGCTGTTAGTGAGGGGAAACAGAACGTTATGTCTGGGGAGGAGTTTGAGTATCCTGCTTGATGTGGTATGCATGTATGTTCTTCTGTATTGTTAAGAATGAAGAGGCTGTTTAGTTGTGTGGCTATGTTGGTGCCTCTGGTGTTGCTAAATGGTTGTGCAGGTACCAACTAGTGTCTTTAGCGTTGAAGTCTCCTCTTAAGATGACATTAGTGAGGGAGGCCAGATTGTGTAACTGTGGATTGTAATTTGCTGGCAACAACAGTTGCAAGTGAATGCATGTTCAGTATTGGAGGAAACATTGCCAGTGCTGCTAGAAATTGGCTCTCTCCTGAACATGCAGAGGAGCTGCTATTTTTACATGAGAACTTAACCCTTGTGAAAAAATAACGAGTTATGTGAAGTGATAAAACCATAAAATATTGAAAATTTCATCCTCTAAATAGTCTTTTATTCATAATTTTGGAAAAATCATAGGTACTTTTGAAATATCAGCTGATATTTTTAAAAATCTACCGATATCACCAATACTGATATATTGGTATATCCCTA
This sequence comes from Bathynomus jamesi, assembly GCA_023014485.1. Taxonomy (NCBI): domain Eukaryota; kingdom Metazoa; phylum Arthropoda; class Malacostraca; order Isopoda; family Cirolanidae; genus Bathynomus; species Bathynomus jamesi. The sequence continues at coordinate 62,507 of JAJOZX010005137.1, forward strand.
ATGTCTACTTTTTATAAGAAATCATTCAGGTGTAAATTGCTGCATTTACATGAAAGGCGCACACACACACACACACACACACACGATTTTATTTATAAGAATGCAAAGAATTTAACTTTTTTTCTACATGAAGGTCAAAATATGATGATAAAAACCCACTCCAGTAGACAGAGTTTATTTCCACAACAGTTTCGATGTGGATACCTGAAGAGAATGCCAGTGGGCATCAAAACTGTTGTGGAAATAAACTCTGTCTATTAGAGTGGGTTTTTATTATCTTATTTATAAGAGTTAGAATATTTTTTTGAATTAGCTAATTATTTACAATCATGTTTTTTCTACTTCTAATAATAATAATATTTACAATTTTTGGATCTTATTAAAAATTTGGACTGTCAAATTTTTTTGAAGTTTTGTCACTAGTACAGTTTTTTATGCTGATTCTAAATAGGTATGCAACTAATTTTTTGCGGAAGTAAATATTTAACATTTTATTGGTGTTTGTTTGCAGGAATGGTGCCAGCTTCTGCATATGAACTCTCATAAACAGTAATTTTTGTTGTTATTAATGTTCCCTGGTCAATTGAATGCCTGGTTAGGTCAACTGTACACCCTTGACAGTTGGTTAGGTTGTCATAATATTTTTGTTAGTTTTAACGAAACATTCACGACAACCTAACCAATCATCAAGGGCGTACAGTTGACCTGAGGCAACTCGCAAGTAGATAGATTACAGCACTGCATTATCATATGCTCACACTACAACAATAATATTCACACTGAACTAGGTGTAAGTAGGCAACAAATAAACATTAATAACAATAAAAATTAGTTTTTTGCAAGTTTGTATGGAGAAGCTGGCACTATTCCTGGAAACAAACGCCAACAAAATATTAAATATTTATTTCTGCAAAAAATGAGTTGTATACTTAGAATCAGTATAAAAAAACTGTACGAGTGACAAAATTAAAAAAAAAATTTGACACAGTCCAAATTTTTAATAAGATCCCAATTTTTCCCTTAGCAAAATGGCTAATTTTGCTTGTTGAACTGTTGAAGAAATCGTTTCAATTTGAAAAAAAATTTGGTCTTAAAAAAAAAAAAAAAAAAAATTGTCTTGTATGAGCATTTGAAAAATCTCGCAACCCTAGGTTTACTCAAACTAATTTTTGACCTAGATAATACTATAAATACCACTTTTTCTTATTGAGAGGGAAATGTTAAAGGAACAAAATATTAATTTCTTACTTTTTTGCAAATTGGTGCCCAAGAGGTCAAATATTGACCTCAACATTTATTTTTAAGGTCAAACTTTTATTTTTTTATAGACAACAATAATTATGCCATTTTTGGAATCCTCAGAACATGTTGATTCCAAATATATATAGTTTTATGGGTCTGACCATTATAAGCCAAGTTATGGTCAGTTGAATATAGGGAGGTCAAGCAATGTTTTCAAAATGATCTTAGCCATAACTCATGATATATGGGTCTTATTGATCTGAAACTCCAGAAATTATTTTTTTTTTTACCTAAACCCAACCCATGTACCAATTTCACTGGTCTACAGCCAAAATGCTTCAGAAATAAAAGTAGTCAATCTTTACTAATTTTGGGTCACTGAATACGAAAATGATGCCTAAAATTGCCAATTGGCTCTATTTATAAAGATATGAGGCAACCCTGCACTGTACTAACTGGACTGCATCTGTTGCGTAATATGTAGATGCCTGTGACACATGACTCTACTGCACATGCGTGTAGTTATACCGTATTTTTTTTATTTTAATAAATTAATGTAAATATATACATATATATATAATAAAATGTAGTTTTAAATTTATCTATTACATTATGTATTTGTAAATTATTTATTAAAAAATAGATTGGATCATTTTAACATATTGCTTCCCATGATGTTTTTGATATTAATATAAATGAAATCCTAACCTAACTTAACCTTACCTAATTTAAAATTATTAAAATGCAATGTAATTATATTCATTTATTAAAATAAAAAAAAATATAACCGCGCGTGCACAATAGAGTCAAGGCGTTGATGTGTCACAGGCATCTACATATTACGCCACAGCATAGTTCATTTGTGGAAGTCATACAGTGCACCCTTGTCAAACTCTTTTTAGTGTTTGCTTTTGAAACTGAATTTTTTTCAGCCTAATTTGAACAGAGATGCCTCGTAATTGCGTGAAAAGTGTAGATAACTTCTGTTATGTTTGTGGAGAATTGACTTTTGCATCACAAAAGCATGCTATAACTGCCGTGATTAGGAAAACCTATCATCTTTATTTTGGCTGTAAGATTGGAGATCAGGACAAGAGCTGGGCCCCATACATATGCTGTAATACTTGTGCAACAAACCTTTGCCAATGGTTGAATTGGAAAAGGAAATCTATGCCTTTTGCAGTGCTAATGGTGTGGAGGGAACCAACAGGTCATGTTGGCAATTGTTACTTCTGCATGGTGCCTCCAGTCAAGAAAGGTATTTGCAAAAAGAAAAAGTGGATTTTACAATATCCGAATATACCCTCTGCTATACGCCTGGTACCTCATGGCAAAGGACTACCCATTCCTGAGCCCCCACACTCATTCTCCCTGGAGTCAGAGGATGAGGAGAATGAAGGAACCTGTGAAACTTGTGAGCCTTCAACTTCACAAGACCCTGAATTTGTTTATAACGGAGGGTTCCAGCACAGGTGAAGCAAAAAATTTTCATTTTGACACCTGACCATCTCGGATCTTGCTTATTTTTGGTGTATAAGGTACGTTTGTGCAAGAAAGCCAGCTGTGAAAGTTTCAGCTTTCTACGACCATTACTTCACGAGTTATGAAGGTCAGAAAAATCAAGGTTAAGGTCAAAATAGCTCAAGGTCGGCATCTTTGGATGCACCTCACACATTCACTAATTATCGTAACCATATGAAACTATATGTTTTTGGACTCAGAATGAGCTGTAGAATCCAAAAATGCAACGAAATCAGCAATAGGAGAACAAATAAAAATGTTCACCCTTTTTCAAGGAACGAATTGACCTTTTGACCTTGAAGTTCACACATTTTGGGGAAACATTTCTTTACACAAAATGAAGTTCCATCATTGCACTTTTAATATAAACAATAAAAATGTATCTTATTCACCAACTATACTGTCTTAAAGAATTTTTCAAATTGGCTATTTTTCAAATTTCTGGCAAAATTGCCATATGTACCGTATATGCATATATGTACTGTTAAAATCTAGAGATATTCATTATTTAAACTACTTAAGCAAAAATAAATATTATTAGAAACGTGATACAAAATCACTTAGATATAAGCTAGGTACCATAGGTATAACTATGATATAGATCTCTATTTTATTGTGGTCTCCTCCACCCCTACAACCACACCTTGCCACCCTTAGAAATATTTTACTTTTTTTAATAATTACTTTTATTAATAATACATTAATACAAACATATATATATATAGGAGTATCATATAAAATAGGAGTAAAAAAGGAGTATCATATTATGTAGACCTGTATTCTATAGATACATATTAAACTAGAGCTCTGTACACTTTCGACTCAAGAACAGGAAACTGTGGCAAACAGGTCTGCATGATTACCCTCAGCTGTTAGCATCTCATGATCAAAGGCATACTGAATTATTCTTGAACCTGCTGTCAATGATGGAGCAGTCATTGTCTGGATAATATCAGATGATAACATCCAACCTGAGTCAGGACGAGAAGGGAAACTATGTTTAGAACGTCTTCCATGTGGAGACATAAAATTGACCTTATAATCACTAAATTCTTCTGATACTTCAACCACTAATCCAAACCAAATTTTATTATCTTAGTTACAAGCTACATATACCCCAACTTGTATATCTTCAGTTGAAATGTGCTTTTGCTCATGTAAATTATCTTTAAACGATGGATGCACAACTGTCATAATTTTTGTAGGACCTGAGGAAATCTCACCAACCTCCAACTGGGTATGACTAATAGGCACAAATCTATGAAATCTACGAGTACCTGGGATGGTTACAGAATTTTTATATCTATTTTCCAGGAATTCAGTTGTCTGCTGGACATTTTGTTTCGATAAGAATACAAATTTTGTGCTGGTATCTTTCTCATCCAGAAATTTCATCATGTCAAGTGGTGTCAGAATTTGGTCTTTAAATGTACGTTGAAGACTGGCACGAGCCGTCATTCTTTTTGCTGTGCCTCCGACTCCATCACAAGCACTTTTGCCATGTGAAGTTGCAAAAAAGTGCCATTCAGCATCCAGTCCAAAGTCCTCTTTGTGGTGACACAAATTGGTGAAGTTATATTTATTCTTATACTGCCCTCCGCCACCATCAGTAAAGTAATGAATCTTCCGCAGGCCTGAGCTCTCTTCTTTTATCATGGGGATCAGTTGCTTTAAGAACGCAAAGACAAGGTTTGTACTATGTTTCATGTCATCAGAAATGAAACAATAACTTTTAACTTTAATTTCAATATCATTTTCATTTACTTTATAGTAGAACACAAATGGATGAACTGTTGCCTGACTATTTTCCCAATGGTAACCTTGTGCAGCATCTTGTACAATAAATGAGTAGTTTTCAGAGAAGTCTCCTAGGAGAATACCTTCAGTGACCATCAGATTAGCTTTCAGTTTTTTTAGGAAACTTGCTTGTGCATCAGCCACATAAGTGTCTCTTGTTAGTGCACAAATTCTAGTTGCCAAAGACTTAATGAAGTTTTCAAGGGATTCACCGATGTTAATAAGGGTTGTCCGATCCGTGGAAGTCCACTGCTTGTATGTAATTATCAGTGGCGACTCGTGGTATAAATGTATGGGGGTGCGATTTCATAAAATTTATAATTTTTAGAATTCTAGTACATAAACAATCACATGGTGCTTCCGTACGGTACTTATATGTCAAAAGAAGCCATAAATTTGTATTAAAAAAATATTTTAATAAAATATAAAAATAATTGTTGAATAAATTTGACTATAATAATGTACCACTGTACGACAACACGGACTCACAATAGGCTAGTGCGAATCCAACTGCCACTCACAAGAGTACTGTACTTGTATTAACATATGCGGCTATGCCAGACGTACAATTCTAGTTAATTACAAATAAGTAATAATTTTAATAAAATATATATAAATGGCTTATATCATTATTACTGAAGTAACTATTAGTAAAAATAAAGTTATTATAAAAAAAATTCGCGATTGTACTTATATTTTCATTACAACAGTAAAATATAATTTATATTTACTTGAGCGAAAAATCTATCGCTCCATTCGGCTGCAATATTATTTTGTATTCAAACAGCTGTACGCTATTTGAAGCTATGCTATAAGTTTAGAATATTATGTACTGTATGAAGGCTTACTCAAAATGCCTCATGAATCATGATATGCCACATGAATTTTTAAAATATATTTCAAGAATATTTATTTTAATATCTTAAAATTAATATATTTTTTATCTGTTAAATTAATATTTATCGTTTCAAGCAAGGGGGAGCGACCGCTCCATCGCTCCTATACGCCAGTCGCCACTGGTAATTATGGTGCCGACTGCATCCTGAACAGATTCCAATCCTTCAAGGAATGCAATAACACCTTCTCCTGGACACAATGCACATTTTTGTAGCATACACTCTTCCTTTTCACTGTCACAAACTGCATAGAGAATGAGGTCTTTATATGATAGTTGTTTTTCCCCCAAAGCTGATAGCTGAAGTTTGGGATTTTGGTGGTAGGTACAGACACACACAGTGTGTGTTCCTCCAGCTCCTGCCAAGACACACCACTTGGGTCTCAATGCAGCAAATGATGAGAAACCTATTTTTGGATTAGTGTCATTTGCCTTGAAAACAGCGAAAATCTCACGTAAATTACCAAGCACCAATCGTTTCTGCTGTAGTTGCTTCTCTCCTTCATGATTCCTAATTGATAGACAATCCTTCTTGCCTGGACATATTCTGCTTATTTCATCTGATTCATAGAAAGTGCACACTGCTTCCTTCTCTTTCTTTGTTATAACCCGACCTTTGCTAATATGTGGAACTTCTGGTAATATGCCATGTTCTTTCTTTATTTTGCGGCTGGTTGAAACCATTCTTGTAGATGCATTGAAGAAAGATGCTGTTCTGTGAATGGTGTATGGTGAGAGTGTTAGTATTTGAATCTTCCTCTTGTAGTCAGTTGTCTCACTGAAGGCATTCTTGAGTGCTTGCATCACTCCTGCATGCCTGCGAAAATGATATACATGTTTGAGTAAATTTATATGCAAACATATGATCTATATAGGCTTAGTATACTTTAATGAAGGTACTACAGTATATATACAGTACTCACAAATTATTGTCATCCATTTTAGATTGCTTTTCTTCACTTGTGTAAAACTTGTCATATGAAGTTTCTAGCTTTCTCTTTAGGGATGTTGATGCCATTTCAAATTTTGTTTCAGCCTTTGAAGATCTCCCTTTTCGTGACAGACCCTCTGAAAAACAAATAAAATAAATTGTTATAACTTTTTTTAATCAACTGTAGGCCTATAGATGTACATGTACATTACATATGAATTTGGTAAATACCGTATATATAATCATAACTGTATTGATCTTCATTATATAAATTGATATGCATACATCTGAATTTGTCAAATATATAAAGGTTGTAATGTTCATACATGTAGTTATATATATTGATGTTTTGTTGCTATAATATCTACATAAATTAACACTTTAAAAATACTTAAACTTACTTGTCTTTACTGGTGTCACATTCAGCATTGGAAGAATTGTGTCTAAATCTCCTTGGAAATCTTCAAACATTATTTCAGTAGTACACCCATAGGCAGAGGAACGTTTTTCTGTGGCAGTGGCATCAGTGTCTGAGTTCGAATCTGAGACAATATCAGAGACTTTTTTGTCTTCATCTTTGATTTTATTGATATCATTAACACAATTTTTACAAATGTAATCTCCATATATTAATCCGTGAATTCCTTGCAGTGTATTACGGACTGGCACAAGTGCTTTTTCGATCTTCTTCTTATGTTTTCTAAGAGGATCAGCACAAACTTTTCTACCCATCTTGTTTATCTTTAAGACAGTATAGATGGTGAATAAGATACATTTTTATTGTTTATATTAAAAGTGCAATGGTGGAACTTCATTTTGTGTAAAGAAATGTTTCCCCAAAATGTGTGAACTTCAAGGTCAAAGGGTCAATTCATTCCTTGAAAAAGGGTGAACATTTTTATTTGTTCTCCTATTGCTGTTTTCGTTGCATTTTTGGATTCTACAGCTCATTCTGAGTCCAAAAACATATAGTTTCATATGGTTACGATAATTAGTGAATGTGTGAGGTGCATCCAAAGATGCCAACCTTGAGCTATTTTGACCTTAACCTTGATTTTTCTGACCTTCATAACTCGTGAAGTAATGGTTGTAGAAAGCTGAAACTTTCACAGCTGGCTTTCTTGCACAAACTTACCTTATACACCAAAAATAAGCAAGATCTGAGATGGTTGGGTGTTAAGCACTGATTCACCTATGCTGGAACCCCTCTAACTTGACATCTTCTAAACCACACATGATAACTCAGAATGAATTAAACGACCTTATCAGAGATTTAGAACTGCCAAAGAGTAAGGCAGAGCTGTTGGGCTCCAGATTGCAGCAGTGGAATCTCCTTGCTGAAAATGTTAGTGTGTGTAAGTTTTGTGACCATCAAAAAGATTGTCCCATTCTTCATCATGGAAGGTGACCTTGTAGCTTGCAACAACATCAATGGTCTGATGGCAGCTCTCAACATTATTCACAATCCTGATGAGTGGAGACTGTTCATTGATTCATCGAAGTTGAGTCTAAAAGCTGTTTTGTTGCATGTTGGCAATGTATTGCCATCAATTCCAGTTGGTCATGCAGTCCACATGAAGGAAACATGACAACATGAAGCAACTTTTGAACTGCATAAACTATGACAAACATCAGTGGCAGGTTTGTGGTGACTTGAAAGTTGTCGCCATCGTGCTTGGACTGCAGCCAGGCTACACTAAGTATTGCTGTTTTCTGTGTGAATGGGATAGTTGGGCTAGGACTTCTCATTACATCAAGAAGGATTGGCCACTCTGACACTCATTGGAACCTGGAACAAAAAATGTTCAGTATCCTCCACTTCTAGAATCGAGCAAGATTTTGTTACCACCCTTACACATCAAACTGGGTGTCATGAAAAATTTTGTTAAGGCTATGGATAAAATGGGGGCAGCTTTTAAGTATCTCTGTGGTAAATTCCCAAAGCTCAGTGAATTAAAATCAAGGAGGGTCTATTTGTTGGTCCACAGATCCGCGAGCTTCTTAGAGATGAGTTTGACCATATCTCAGGTGGTGAGGAGAAGATAGCGTGGAATGCTTTCCGGTTAGTAGCAACCAATTTTCTTGGAAATACCAAAGCTGACAATTACAGAGAGCTGGTGGAAAACCTGCTGTTGTCCTATCAAAAAATGGGCTGCAATATGTCTTTAAAGATACATTTCCTCCATTTGCACCTGGAATTTTTTCCCGCCAACTGTGGAGCAGTCAGCGGTGAACATGGTGAACATTTCCACCAGGATATCTCAGTGATGGAGAAACGCTACCAGGGGAAATGGAGTCCATCATTGTTAGCAGACTACTGCTGGACAATAACAAGAGATGCTCCAGAAGTTGAATACAAGGGACAAGCAAAGAAGCGACGGGTTGAATCAATATAAGTGACTGCATTATACAGGTATGGTATGTTACTAATATATGGTATGCATATACGTAAAATATGAGGCGTTGCGTGGAAGAAGGGCGACCTAGCCATTTTGGCAAAAATGAATTATTGCTGATTTTCAGTAGCTTAATATAATATATTAAGCTACTGAAAACAACAATAATTCATTTTTGCCAAAAATGGCTAGGTCGCCCTTCTTCTACCTAATTGTCGATAAATACCTCTCCAACTTAAAATGCATTTTTCTCAAAGATTTGATTTTGGCTAGGTCGCCCTTCTTCCACGCAACGCCTCATTATGTAACTTAAATTTTCTTGGAAACTGTAGCCAATCGACTGTTTTTATGGTCATATTCATTTTCAGCACCCAAAAATCCATAATAGGAAACACATTTTATCTCCGAAGCGCAAACTTTTTCAAAATTTCTAGACCAGTGTTTTCAGCAAAATTGAAGAGCTGTTGGTGTTACCCACTGGTCCACTTATCCAGGAATCATCCTAGTGGGGAATTTGGGAGCCCTCAGAAATTCTTCAGGCTGGGGCATTCCAGGACAAATCACCCAAAAATTAAAAAATTTGTCACCACTCTGACCTGGATTTTAATGAAAATTGACATATGGGGTTGTTCTGGGTTCTGATTTCACTGGTTCAAATAAAAAAGTTCTATGACCCATAGTTTTTGAGATATGGGCCCCCAAAATCTTGGGGGCCCCACTTTACCACCTAACTTTAATGGGCAATAACTCCCAAACATCTTGTTGTAGACCTATAAAACTATACATTTTTAGAATCAGCATGAAGAGATCTATTAAATGATACCACATTCATATGTGTAGAACAATAATGAAAATTTCCCCCCCTATTTTTATTTTTGACCCCCACCCCCTCTAGACAGTGAAATCCCCCCAAAAAATTTTCATTTATTAAACTTCCATTAATTGTTAAAAGATACAAACAATAAAAAATATGGGTATCAAGTTGCAAGATATTTTAAAAATTATTGAAAAAATATGTACATTGACATTTGTACATTGTACATTAAAATTTTGACATTTTTACGCAGACTGAAATAGAGAACTACAAATGATATATTTACATTGTATGTATAACTCATATTCACACACACACACACACACACACACACACACACACACACACACACACTCTCAAATCTTTGTTAATTATGCTTATTTTGAGTCAAATCATATCTTATTTTTGAGATTTACAATTGTGTATTTTTAGTAATGAAAAATGGTTAGATACTGTGATGATCCTTTACAAAAATATAAGAACCATCAGCCAATCACTTTATGATTGATGTAAATAGAAACTACAAAGGAATACTGTACTGTGTAGCAACTGTAGAAAATTATTGACCCAGAGACCAGAGTTGCTATTGTTGCGGGGAGAGCGAGTGAATAAATACTAGAATACCGTAACTTAGCTACTTCTTGATGACGGGAAAAGGCAAGGTCCCGGGTGGTGAAGTTTTTCTCACCTCCACTGAAAGCAATATTTTAGCAGACTGATTGTGAAGTAAACCAAATGTGACTGGATGAGAAAAGCAGATATTACCCTCTGAATTGTAAATCCTTGAAAGTAACGACCCCAGTCTATAAGGACAAAGGCTGAAAAAAAACTAGTTGGTAGAATTCTAAGGGTTTATTAGCAATCAACTTGAATTATTTACAAGAGCTAGGATGGGTTATGAGCTTGAGATTAAGAAATGGAAATCCAAAAACCCTGAAAGGGTATGCTATACAATGGTGCTTACAATTACAATGACAAAAAATTACTGGACAACAAAAATGGAATTTCCAGAAGATAAAAAAAACTTAACCTATGCTAGAATGGTACAATTAGACAACACAATAGACCTCACTGAACCTAACATCCTTAAGCTAGACTTGAGGTCAATCCAATCATACCTATCTATTATAGTTAAGCCATGGAGAAGCAAAACTTGAAGCTATTGTTCCTACAAATACCTTAGCCTGCACACCGTTATGCACAGGTAATGTCCATTATCACAAGGCACTCTGTTTTTCTTGAATTTTCTTTTTCTTAACAAATTGAGTTGGCGGGCTAGAACTTCCACAAGCGGAAGCCAACGGTGAATTTGAAAAACATGCCAGTTTGTAAGCATTGAGGGCAAAATTTACTGATCAAAATGGATCTAAACAAAACTACTGAGCTAGTCAGGCATTAAGCAAGACTAACTCCGTCAATATGGGGGTTACATAGTGGCCAATCCTGAAACAAGAAGAAAACAAGATGTTAGTCAAGACAACCCCACTACACTATCAACATCACAAAGTGAAGGGTCTGATCACAATCAGTGTTCTGAGAATGTTATTTCAGAAAGTGATGATTATGATCCAAGTATATCGAGTAATGCCAAAGAAGAGGTTTCTGAAGTTCTAGATAGTCTTGCTGTGACTCCAGTGAAGAAGTGTAATTTTTTTATTTATATTATTTATTTATAATTCATTTACTTTCAAGACAGTTTTTCAGCAGTTGCTAAAAAACTTAATGAAATTAATACTGTAACTGTCCGTATGTTGACATAGTAAATTTATTAAACTTATTAAACTTATGATATTAATATGTTGACATATTAATTATTATTGTCCATATACAGTGGAACCTCAATATACGAACTTAATCCATTCCTGAGGGTTGTTCTGATATCGAATTGTTCGTATATTGAATCAATTTTTCCCATAAGAAATAATGTAAATTGGATTAATCCGTTCCAGACCCCCAAAAGTTACCCCTTACAAAACATTTTTAAGTCAAAATATTGGTTAATTAAACCTGTAAAATAAGACTTACATGCATAAAATCATACATGAAACCTGTAACAACAATAAATAATGCAATATTATACAAATAAATGAAAATTTAACCTGAACTTTACCTTTGCTGAGGAGTGATGATGGCCTAAGTGGAAGGTGGGGTGGAGGAGGGAGATTATTGTTTGGAAGGGGAGTCACCTTCCATAAAAATATCAGGCAACTCCCCTTCTTGTGTTCTCTCTCTTTTCCGTCTCTTTGCAGTAGCACTAGAAGATGCTGGGGATTCACTAGCACTTGATTTTTTTTCTTTGGTAAAGAACTTGTCCAATGTTGTCTGTGTCTGCCTACTCTTCAAAATATTTCTAAAGTATGCAATCACATTGTCATTGAACAAATGACTGGCTTCTTTCGGTTCGGATATGAGGGAATGGTTCGTATACAAGGACAATTTTTTCTCGAAAAAGTTGTTCGTATACCGATTTGTTCGAATAGAGATGCGTTCGTATATTGAGGTTCCACTGTATATCAAATGGAGTCAAATATTTTTTAATTAAAAAATTTCAGATGGTTTGGGTTCCTCAAGAAAAGAAGCAAAAGCTATTCAAACAATAGAAAAAGTACGTCGTTCTTTAAAACGGAAGCTAGAACCAAGTTTAGAAATTGAGATCCCAAGCCCATCAAAAGCTACAAAGTTGGATCATGAAACTCAAAGGTGAATTTTAAAATATGCTATGCTATTATTAAGTAGGAATATACCTAAACTAAAACAAGCATAAAAACAAAATGTAGGTATTCACCTTTGATAGTAGAAACTAGAAGCGCAACTCCCTAAAGATTGGAGATCAATGGGCCCATTAAATCATTTGGAATTCATTTGGTCACAAAATAATTTTTGGTTTAATTTGACTCTATCTCAAAGAATACTCATTTTGTTACACTTGAAATCAATATTATAATTAAAAAAATTTAATATGCACATGTAATGTTTTGTTTATAGCTATTATACATTCATGAATTTGTTTCAGGTCAATGATTCATCTCATCAATGAACTGGTTGAAGCTTTCCATTTTACTGACAGTTATGAGAGGAAACTCAAAATATTTCAGACAACTGAATATTTAGTTAAGAAAAGCAGAAATATAAAACTAAGACTTGGAATTATTCCTGAAATTGAACCCATGTCAAAAGGAAAAGTAATAACTAAAGGTACTAAAGATTTTGTTCAAAAATTTTTCAAATCAGATGAAATTAGTTTTGTGCCCAGGTACAAAAGACTGCCTGAGTATCAGAAGTGAAAGTGGGTATAAAGAATCTGTGCAGAAAAGACTGGTATTAATGAATCTGAAAGAAGCTTTGTCTCTATAAAAATAATCCAGATAGTCCCCAAATTGGCTTCTCTAGTTTTGCCAGCCTTTGCCCCAGACAGTGTTTTAGTTGGAGCTGCTGGTACCCATTGTGTGTGTGTATGTACATACCACCAGAATGCCAAAATATAATTCTCAGCTTTGGGTGTCAAAGGGTTGGAATACACAACTCTTATGGAGAAAGCAGTGTGTGATGTCAACAACAGGAATTGCATGATGCAAATATGTAATCTCTGTCCAAAAGAACAAGGTATTAAGAATTTTTTGCTCACTTTTCAGTGTTAACAGTCCTGAATGTGAGGAAATAAAATATAAACAATGGGTTACTACAGATCAATGCAATATGGTTGAAAAAAACAATCTCTAGATGATTTTATAAATTCATTAAGCACAAAAATTATCAAACTGACACGTCATCACTTTATAGCAAAGAATCAGAGTGCATTTCTAAAAAACTTGAAGAATAATTTAAATAGCTATACAGCTATACATTAAAGTTATTGGTTTTTATCTCCAAATACAAAACATAACACTACAATGGTTTACACTTTTTTAAATCCACTCATACCTATTATTAGAAAATCCCACCTTCATATCAAAAAATTACATTATTTTACTGACGGATGTGCAGGACAATATAAAAATTGTTTCAACTTTGTTAACATTTGTAAACATGAAGATTTTGGGCTGGAATGTGAGTGGCATTTCTTTGTCACAAGCCATGGTAAGAGTGCTTGTAATGGGATTCAGGGTACAGTGAAAAGATCTGTAGCCAGAGTGAGTATGCAGAGAACATTCGCAAATCAAATATTAACACCAGAAGACATTTGAATTTTGTTCAAACAATATAAGTGACGGCATAAATTTTTTTTTAATAATTTCTGAAGAAATTGAAGCTATGGAAAAATTTTTAAGTGACAGATATGAAAAAAGTATGTGGCTAACAGGAACACAAAAATTCCACAGATTTGTATCTATTAATGCAAATAACATAAAAACATTTGAATTATCTTCTGATGAAGTTGGTGAGGTGAGGATTATAAGCAAAGCTTTTCTAGGTAAAGATAATGTTGAAGTTAATCCAAAAATAGGAGAGTACATAGTTTGTACTTAGAATGATCAGAAATGGTCGGGATTTGTACATTCTTATAATGAGGAATTTGATGACTTTGAGGTTAGCTTTTTGCACCCATCAGGATATAGTATTTACTATTACTTTCCACAAATTAGAGATATATGCCACATATCAAGAGATAAAATTTTAGGTTTATTAAGCACACCAACTTCAAAGCCAGGAACAATGCGTATTCAATATGTTTTCCCAGAAAATAGAGTTGAAAAAACTTGTGTAATTATGAATCAACTTGATGTAATATGTGTTCAATTTGTATTTTTGCTGTTTATTTTCATCCATGTGAATATATAATTTGTAGTTCTCTATTTTCGTCTGCAGGTGTAAAAATGTCAAAATTTCACAATGTACATATTTTTTCAATAATTTTTAAAATATCTTGCAACTTGATACCCACGTTTTTTTATTGTTTGTATCTTTTAACAATTAATGGAAGTTTAATAAATGAATTTTTTTTTTTTTTTAATATTTCACTGCCTTCGTGGGGTGGGGGTCAAAAATAAAATAAAAGGGGGGAAAATTTTCATTATTCTACACATTTGAATGTGGTATCATTTAATACATCTCTTCATGCTGATTCTAAAAATGTATAGTTTTTTAGGTCTACAGTAAGATGTTTGGGAGTTATTGCCCATTAAAGTTAGGTGGTAGTCGGGGCCCATATCTCAAAAACTATGGGTCATAGAACTTTTTTATTTTGACCTGTGAAATCAGCACCTGGAAGAACCCCATATGTCAATTTTCATCAAAATCTGAGTTGGAGTGTTGACATGCATTGGGTGATCTCTCCTGGAATGCCCCTCCTAATTATGAAAAATCCCTACAAAAAAATTTGGGGTTTTAACCAAGCCAACTTAACCTTATTGTAATAGAAAAAATACCTGATTATAATAAAAAAAGCTACAAATGCATTTTCTTTTTTCTCTCAGGTTATCCCATAAGTAATGTCATTGTTTTACGATAAATTAAGTTTAAACTAGTCCTACTTGGTTTAAGCATAAATTTTCTGAAGGTTATATCTAAGAGGAGATCTATTGTGTTTAGCTACATACTTTACAGACCTTGACCAGTGAAGATGTGTGTTTTGCTTTATGTGAACCCCTCATAAACATGGCAGTATCAGAAGAGCATATCAGGTATATAATGCTTTGAGTTCAAAAAAAGGGAATAGTGCTACTGAAGCAATGGGAAACATTCAGGATGTTTATGGCAATGATATTCTGCATGTGAGGAAATGTCAAAGATGGTTTCAAAAGTTTAGGAATGGTGACTGCTGTTTGACAGATGCAGCAAGCTCTGGATGCCCTGCTGAGTTTGATGATGACCTGCTGTTAGCCACACTTGAAGAAGACTGTTCAACAACTGTCGAAGAATTGGCCCAGAAACTCAATTCATCCCCGTCCACCATCCATTGACATTTACAACAACTCGGGGAAAGTGCTTAAGTTAGGAAAATGGGTGCCACATGAGTTGTTGGTTGACAATCTGAGGGTGCTGGTAAACATTAGCACAGCTCTTCATTCCCGTGAACTCCAAGATCCATTTTTGCACCATTTAGTGACTGGTGATGAAAAGTAGATACTGAACCAGAATGTTAAGCACCATTGACAGTGGGTTTGTGCTGGAGAACCAGCGACACCACAGCCAAAACCAAATCTTCACCCTCGGAAGGTGTTGCTTAGTGTTTGGTGGGATAAAGGTGGTGTAATACACTTTTTGAAACCTTACCACACAACCAAACAATCACCACTCAAGTCTACTGTCAACAACAGGATCCATTGAACACTGCACTAAAAGAAAAGAGACCTTCTTTGGTTAATTGGAAAGGCATCGTGTTCCACCATGACAACGTATGTCCTCATACCGCTTGGATCACTTCTGCAAATATTGTTATAATGTTATAATGTTTCAGACCAACAAAGACCCTAGGATCCACTCATGGCTGGTCTACCTAACTGTATGTCCTCCGCGCTGGTGGAGGGGACCTACAATTTTACGTGGGTTCCGAACCACAAGAACATAAGAAACTTATTTAAAAACTGCGGGTAAATTGGCAACGACCAATTTTTACGAAACTAAATAATTATCAATTTAAAAATAATTAATTATCGGTTTAAAACTAAAGATAGAATCTCTCGGTCCAGAGGAGCAAGTCATAATAGACTACTATCCACAAATATGTTACATTCTATATCTATTTATAACGGACATGCAAATATATCAGATCCAAAGAATCCGGTCATTTTCATTACGGTATCCATCAAGTCACGGTCCATATCGATTGCGGACCAAGTCAAAATTTACAACCATATACATTATCAATTTAAAAATAATTAATTATCGATTTAAAACTAAAGATAGAATCTCTCGATCCAGAGGATCAAGTCATAATAGACTACTATCTACAATTATGTTACACTCTATATCTATTATATAACGGACATGCAAATATATCAGATCCAAAGAATCCAGTCAATTTCATTATGGTATCCATTAAGTCACGGTTCATATCGATTGCGGACCAAGTCAAATTTACAACCATATACATTACAATATATACACTTACGGGAAAAGTGTAGGTGTGGCTGTAAAGACTGTACAGTAATGTAGAAATGTGTGTGCACCCATTATGGGTCACCCATTTAAAGGTGTTTGTGGGGCAAGTGAAGATCATGAGTTTTTCAATACCTCACAGTACTATGGGGGGCACCGCTCGGCAGAGGAATCTCTCTAAATGGGGTGTGTAAGGACAGAGAGTATCCCCTAACCCAAGACGCTGCCTCCCTATATCCCACAACACTTGTGTTGAGCTGTGGGATCTATCCCCACAAAGCCTTAATTTTACTACCTTAAACTATACCCTTTCTATCAACATGCGCGTCCAATCGATTCTTAAACATGTTTATAGACGTGCTCCTAATTACTTCTACCGGCAAACTATTCCAGCTATTTACTATTCTATGCGTAAAAAAGTTTTTCTTAACTGCTGTCTCGAACCTTCTACTTGTCAACTTACACCCGTTATTTCTAGTCCTATTATATTGAGATATTTCGAAAAAGCTATCTCTATCTACGTTATCAAACCCATTCATAATTTTGAAAACCTGGATTAGATCACCCCTTAACCTCCTAGTCTCGAGTGTAGTCAATTTTAATTCTTTAAGCCTATCCTCGTACGACTTTGACCTAAGAGACGGAATCATCTTAGTTGCTCGTCTTTGAACTCTTTCGATTTTGTCTATATCTTTGCGCATATGCGGATTCCAAAATTGGACCGCGTACTCCAAATGAGGTCTAACTAATGATTTATAAAGAGGAACTATAATATCGCGCGATTTGTACTCAAAATTTCGAGCTATAAAACCTAACACTTTGTTCGCCTTATTGACCGCCGCTGTACTTTGTTTCACTGAGGAGCTTGGGTGGGAAAAACTTCCACATCCTCCATATTCTCCAGACCTTGCACCTTCATATTATCATCTCTTCAGGAGTCTGCAAAACTATCTTGACAAGAAACAGTATACTTCTTGAGATGATCTGCACACCAGTCTTTTTACGTTTTTGGCTCAAAACTGCCTGAATTTTATGAACATGGCATTGAAAAGCTTGTAGGACATTGGCGAAGTGTCATTGATTCCGATGGAAAATATACTAGATTAAAAAGTTTGTTGTTTTTTTTTTGTCCTTCAAATTCTGATTAAAAAAAAACAAAAATGACATTACTTATGGGATGACTTGATAGTTTTATTTTATTTAAAAAATTAAAAATGAAGTAGATCTTATTAAGCTACTATAAGATTTCATAATTTTCTAGGTTTTCGGGGCTATTCTACCACTGCTTGCTTAATTTTTAAGGAACTTTATTCTGATTTGTAAAGTATAAATGCATTGGTCTAATTTTGAGCATTAATCATTGGCCTGCGCAAAAACTTTCAAGACTTAGCAATAAATTTAAATTTGGCTGGCACTTTTAATTAAAACGAAATTTCCTACCATAAAAATGAACCCTCATTTAAAAAGTCCAACATTCACAAGCAAAAAAAAAACCCTTTCCCCATTCACTCCCTTGAACACTTTGACCCAACTGCAATTACAGGAAAGTAAAACAGTAGGTTTCCTTTCCCATGTTGTGGCAATGATTTTGTATTTTAAATGTAAGTAATTTAGTCTAATTTTCAAATAAAATATTGCTAATTCCTTCATATTATGTTTTCTCAAGAAAAATAGAACATCCTATTTTAACATAGTAGGTAACTATTTAAAAAATTATTGTATTTGAAGCCACTCTATGAAACTTGGAGACAAATGAGAGATGAATTCTAGGTAAAGAAAAAATTGTTCTATATGAACTAGTGATGGGACGATACCAAAATTTTTAACGATTCCGATTCCGATTCCGATACCACTAAAAAGTCTCTATTCCGATTCCAATTCTCAATATTTTTAAATATAATTCTATACTTGTTTTTCTGGAAATTGTCATATTTTACTCTGGTAAGATTAACTATTTACATTATGAGTATGGTAATATAAATTATAAATTATAATAGATTGGTTTAAAAATCAAAATCAAATGTAAGTTGTAACAATTCATTTTAATCTTCTTGATTACACATCATGGATATACATGTTTTAATGTATAGCTACAATACAATAAAAATGAAATTTGTTATCCTCTTTCATTTAAATTTTAAAGTTTACATTGCAAAACTGGTTCAATTAAAAGTTAAAGAATCGTTTTAAGAATCGGAAATCATGGTACAATTCTCTCGATTCCGATTCCAATTCCTGAAAAATGCTCGATTCTTCAGATTCTCGATTCTGATTCCGATTAATTGTCCCATCACTAATATGAACATTGCTCTAGGACAGTGGTTCCAAACCTTTTCACCACAAAGGACACCTTTTATTTTTATTTTTTTCCCACGGACCCTATGTTTTTGAAAGATTCCATCTACCAAACTGTTTTTATTAATAATAATTAACTCGTTTTCTCATTTTTCACTATCAAATAGAGGACATATAAGAGAGTATGCAATTAAAATACAGCCTATTAAAAAAAGAAGTATTAATTCCAGCCAAGAGTAAGGAAACTTGAAATTTTAGCCTAAGCGCCCTTATCGTGGGTAAATGTACGATTTCCATTGGAGCCTCTCGAAATATTGAAAGCTCACAGACCCCCAGTACTACCTTTGTGGACCCCCAGGGGTCCGGGGACCCCAGGTTGGGAACCACTGCTCTAGGAGTTACCCAACTTGGTGACCTCTCATTTTGAAAAGTGAGTAAGCCATTAAAAATTTACCAAACATTATACATAAGCCATTAAAATTACTGAAGATAACTTGTAGCTAAGCTGAAACTGATGTTATGTAAAAAAATTTTAACTAATGCCATGCTTTAATTTATAGGTCTAGATGTAAAAATTGTAACACTTGTATGGTTGTGAATTAGCTGCTGTAGTGGAACAGCAGTAAGGTATCGTAGTTATTTCAGAAATTTCTATTTAGGTTAGATTATTAGGCCAACTGTATATATACACCATTATTATATGTAGCTATCCCCAATGTTAAGAGGCCTCAGTCCTACCACAGTGGAGTAGTAGTTAACTACGTATTCTACAGAGAACAGAATATAGTAGGTCCTTATTGCTTAGTATTATTAAGCTATACAATACAGGCTTAAATTTCATCCTTAGGGTTCATTACCCGATAGATTTTAATTTGTTTTGGGTAAGGTATGTTTTTTCTCGATCATTTAAAACATTTTGAAAGCTAAAGTATTCAATAATTTTGTGTAAAGTTTATTTTGAATAGTGAAAAAATTGCTTAATGAAGGTACGGTAACCTTTTGTTAACGTTGGTTTAGCTCTCGCCTGAATTGTTCATTCTGACAAAGGTCAAACTTGTCACTCCACTTTAGACTTAGTTTAATATGGAATCTGAACCATGCCCCACCACCAGCAGCAGCCCACTGTCTTAACCACTAGGCTACCCAGGGTACCCATTTATCTACCAACCAATTTTTATTGTGTGGAAGGATGAACAGCTGGGTTTTGCTACGCACTGCCTGCCATCACTGGGTCTCAATCCCAGGGCTGATGGATTTGTAGTCAGTGACACTAACCACTGAGGCATAAGCTCATCAATTTGTATAACCACTACATGGTACTGAAATATGTAATAAAATAAAATTTGGTAATAGTTTCAATAACATTTTGAAATTTTAATATATCAACCAACCTATATGTAAAGGGGATAGACCCCAGATGGAAGTGGTTTTGAACAATTTTGAAAGGTCCCTAAATTTGTGGAAAACTCCATCAATATATACCGCAGCTAATTTATATTTGATGGGTTAACCTTTTAAGCCCTGACAAAGGTCAGGCCTGTCACTCCACCTTAGACCTACAGTTTAACCTGGGATCTGATGCTAACCATTACACCACCGAGGTGCATTAGGTTAATATTAAAACATTCACTTTTGCTGTATAGAATTGCGTTGCAAACAGATACCATTAATCCACTTTGGCCTATCAGAGTAACATATATAATATATATAACCTGGATCACTTGTTAACATAAATATATTTTTGCTTTTCTGATAATGATAGAACCTAATAGGTTCAGTAGTGAAAGGTACCATACTTAAAATGTCTTGATAGTTTCATTTTCATGCAGTATTTGAAATGGTAGGGTATTCAAATAAAATTATTGTTGCTCCCATGGTACGAGTTAGTACATTGCCATTTAGATTATTATGTTTAGATTATGGAGCTGATTTAGTTTACACAGAAGAAACAATTGATTTCAAAATGTTAAGGTCTGTTAAAAAAGAAAATGGTAAGTAACTGTAGATTACAATAGGCTTTAATGGTTAGCTAACTTAAATGGGCTAGTTATAGAACTAGAACCTTTGTTGCTATATGTGCTGAATAAAGAATGGTGAAAGTGTACAGTGACATATGGTACTTTCAGGAAATATATAGTCCATGATGGTTAGTACTGTATAGTCTTTCCTCACTTTACACAGGGGTTGCATTCTGCAAAAGGGCCATGCAAAGTAGGGCTTGGTGATAATTGATCGCCACAAAAAAAATTGGTGATAATCACTGCCATTTTTTGGAAAATGATAATCATCATAGATAAGTTTTTAACAAGTTTTTGATGTAAAATTTTATAATTTCTGACAAATTCAGCTGTGAAACTGCGTGATAACTTTTTTCTGTTAATATCAAAGCAAAAACAACGCTGATTGTTGTATGCTACTATATTCCATGATTGAATGATGTGATTAGGACTGCAAGTATATTAAATTGTTTGTATTGATTGACAAAAGAAGCAGGGAAAAGAATGACACTGGCACTTTCAAAGGTAAGGATTGTATTTTCATAATTCATATACTTTCAAAGGTAAGGAAAAGATTGTATCAAATGATAAACATGCAATGCAACTACGTTTCACAATGTTCCAGTCCACAGTTCCAGCTCCAACTGCTTACTGCTGCTGCTGAGCAATGACTTCATAATTAGTGTTCAAGAACATCAACATCTCCACTGTTGTGGCCTTGAGGCAGCTTCTGATGTTGAAGGTGATCAGCCCTGTCTCGCTGAACATCCTTTCTGGTGGCACTGATGTTGCTGTGATGGCCATTAGCTTCTTGCTGACTCTTTTGAGCAGTGGGTACTTGGGCTCCTTCTCCTTCCACCAGGAGAGTGGGCTGGCCCTGAGAAGCACCTCCTCATCATCCTCTTTGTAGGTGCTGATCTCAGCTGTGACACAGGTCATGATCTCCATCTTTGCATCATCAGCATCACTGTATCATTGCCATTAGGTGACAGGACTTAGGGTGCTTAGCAGGTGGCTCTCCATCTCCACCTTCATCAAAGGACACCACCCTTGGGCTGCTGCTGGTGACAGGGGAGGAAGTGGTAGGGGTGGTTGACTTGGCTTGACAGTTAGCCTTTGCCATCTTGATGATCAGATACTTCGTCATCAAATGCTTTGTCCACCAGGACTCTTGCAATGACTTTCCCCATCTTGGACTCTGCACTCAGAGGTTCACTAGCTCCCAGTCTTGCATGGTTCTGTGCCACGTGAACCCTTGATATGCCTGCTTGTGCACAGGCCATGTCAGTAGTTACATGGTGATATTCTGTATGTCTGATGATGGCCTTGATGATGTCTTTTCCATGCTCAAAGTCATCTTGCATCTGGCTGCTGTAGTACTGGGTTGAGTGTACAGTGTATCAAGGGTCCATCATATTCAGAAATCACCTCACACCAAGTATCTCAGGGAAACACAGGGGTAGGTTGGCCTCGACAATTGCACACTGTACCAGCATGTCTCATTCCTTCTGGAGTGGCCCACCTGAAAAAGATGAAAAATACATGAAAAAGGTGTGTGTTAAAAAAGTAGTCAAAAATAAAAAAATATACTATAATAATTTTTTAAACCTATTATGGAACGTGGTTCTAAGATTTGTGCAAGTAAAAGGGAGAAAAAGCTACTGTGGCATTTATTGCCATCTTGGCTGTAAACACTGAAATATGTCCGAACTTCACTTTTGGTTTTACATTTTTTAATCAATTTCATAGAATCAGCATTATTATTATTATTCATTCATTTCACAAACAAATCTACAGCAAGAGTCTAAATTCTGAAAATGAGACACGGGTAAGTATTGAAATGTCATGTTATGCTGACCCAAGTAATATAGCATGACCTGTTAACCATTCCAAGATCATCAAAAACATTAAGAATTCGAAGGCTACTTGACCAGACAACATGTCTAACATACACCTTAAACACTTGGGCCCACAAGGAATACTAGCTCTCACAAATATCAGCACATATTCATACCAACACTGTATTATTCCTGACATATAGAAACAGGGTAAAATTATTACACTACTCAAACCAAACAAAAATCCAACAGAACCAGATTCCTATAGACCCATTACTTTACTATGCACACCTTCCAAAGTAACAGAAAGACTAATCTTACAAATCACCAACCCACACATTCCACTATTGCCTACTCAACATGAATTCAGACCTCACCACTCAACCATGACATTACTCACTAACCTCATGCAGCACATCATGGATTGCATCAACTCCAGACGACCAGCTCAATGTACACTATTAGCAACAATAGACATTAGTACATGACTCCAGATTTGAAAAAATTTACTGGAGCACAGCTCTGAATTTACTTTTTTTCCCCTTACACCACTAGATAGGTTAATGATAGTAAACTCTTGAATTGATGACATACCAATTACAAATTGTTTTAGCTAAACATAATAATACAATAATGTACAGTTTATAACTCACCTTAAGTTTATTTATTCATTGCAGCAGCAACAGTGGATGATGATAGACCTTGCATGTAGGCATTTGTTGTGAATTTACCGCCATGTATGCTTGGCCACTGATCAATGGCTTTCTGTGTGATCATTACAGCAGATCTAGTGCCTGGAGCTGGACCAGCAGTATTGGTGTCCTCAACAGAATCCTCAGTCACTGACGAGTCATCCTCCACCGAAGATGAATGGGCAAAAGGTGGAAAGCGACCTCCAAAACAGGTGAAAAGAGTCAAGAATGTGATAACATCAAATCTAGCTGCTGCCCTAGATCGGACACACACTACGGACAGGATGGCAACCTACATAATAGCAGAGACTGCATTGAGCCTTGGCCACAGCCCAATGAATTTTAACATCACCCGGACCTCCATCAAATGGCAGAGAGAATGACATCGGATCATGATCTGCAGTAGCCTAAAAGCTTCCTTTCAGTCCGGTCCTGCAATCATCCACTGGGATGGAAAACTTATTCCAGACCTCCTCAACACCAGAGACCATGCACATGTGGATCGGCTGCCTGTGCTCATTTCCTCCTTTTCGGGTCAATCTCAGCTCCTTGGAGTCCCCAAAATACCAACTGGATCAGGAGAACACCAAGCCAGCGCAGTTTTTGAATTATTGACTGATTGGGGCCTCGAAGAATCTGTCGTGGGGATGTGTTTCAACACCACTGCCTCCAATGCTGGTCGTTTGAATGGAGCGTGTGTGTTGTTGGAGCAGAAGTTGAAGAAAGACCTTCTCCATTTTGCCTGCCATCATCACATCATGGAAGTGATGATCGGTGGAGTTTTCACTGCTTGCTATGGCCCAACGAGTGGACCTGATGTTCCATTGTTCAGCAGGTTTCAGAGCAAATGGACCTTCATCGACACAGGAACATACGGCACTGGATGGGATGATGAAGAGGTGCATCGACTCTTAGCCCCATTAGAGATTGGATTCTCCACTTTGCTGAGGAAAAACACTCCTCAAAATCCTTTCGAGATGACTATCAGGAATTCCTCGATCTGTCCATCATTTTCTTGGGAGGGAGCATTGACAACTACACCTTCAAGCGACCTGGCCCCATGCACCAAGCCAGATGGTTATCTAAGGTGATCTATTCATTGAAGATGTGGCTGTTCAGGGGACAAATCCCAGCCCTCACTCCACGAGAGCAAAAGTGTCTTAAGGATTTCAGTGTCTTCGCTGTTTCCATCTACCTGCAGGCATGGATGACAGCGCCAATAGCTGCTGCTGCGCCTCGCAGCGACCTCAGTCTTCTGCAGAGTCTTCGGGAATACCATGACCCCAAAATTTCGGAAGTGGCATTAAAAAACTCAGCGGTCATCTTTGGTATCTTTTGGAGGAGATGGTGGGCCTCGCGATTTTCGATCCTGAGGTGTCTGAAGAGACTAAACCAGCAATGGTGAAGGTGATGGAGGAAGTTGAAGGAAAGCCTGATTGCCAGAAGAGAAAGAAAGGTGTTGCTGAGGGGGCTTCAATTGAGTCACTAGCAACAGCAAACTCAGAAAGACTGCTGTTGTCTCTGGGGTCAGGTGTGGGATACCTGAGGAAGGAGGTGCGGGATTGGGACAGTGATCCTGATTACCAAATAGCGAAGAAATCAGTGGCAAACCTCTCTGTCGTGAACGATCATGCAGAGAGGGGGGTTGCTCTCATTAATGAATACAACGGCTGCCACACCAGGAATGAGGAACAACTGCAGTATCTCCTGCAAGTTGTTGCTAACTACAGGAAGCAGTTTCCTCAACCACTGAAGTCAGCCTGGCAACTGGGCGAGAAAACAAAGATCAAATGAGGTGCAGAGGGAATTGTTAGCCAATTCATTTCGGAATTGTTAGTTACCCTAATAGTCATGTACTGTCACCAAGATTAACTTTGCTGTGATTTTCAGATTATACCAAAACTTCAAGTGTCATGTGCTACCCCTACAAATTAACTGATTCAAATAAAACTTTCCCAGAGGTGTTTTCTCATCCATCCTCATAAGTTACAACCCAGCAATAAAAACAAATCACAAAAAAAAATTCCACCCCTATAAGAGTGGACCACCCTACTGTACGGTCTGTACCGCTACCTTTACACTGACACAACCTTTTTACTGACTGTGCATAGCATGGGTTGGGAGAGTTCAGCATGGGTGGGGCAGGGGGAAATACTGTGTCTCTGTTTGTGCTCCTATAATGCACTGTGATACTTTGTAGAGGACTGACTGAATGAATCACTGTGCATTTATCCTTCCCAAACTCTCAAATTTTGATGGTAAAGACATGCATGAGTGAATCCATGCAGTGTGAACCCATGCAAAGTAAGGGAAGGCTATTATAATTTAGCTGTAGGGGTCCTATGTAAAAACACACACACACACACACCTCAAAAGTATTTATTGTACAGGGTGTACATAAAGTCAGGATCTATTTTTGTGAAGCACTTGGAAATTATATGGAATTCAATCATAAAATGATAAAGTGGTAACATTTATTAAATAATTAAGAGTAGGATTCGATGTGATGCCCATCAGTATCCCTGCACAGCTCAAATCGTTTTGCAGCATTTCTAAACACATTCTGGAGCATTTGTGGGGTTATGTTATTTGCAGCAGTTCGTATACGTAAGTTTTCAAGACTCGTAATCTTTGTCTGATAGACGTGCGATTTGATAAAGCCCCATGCAAAGAAATCTAAAGGTTAAATCTGGTGATCTTGCTGGCCAAGGTCTGTTGCTTCCACGTCCGATCCAGCGATTTGGAAAATGTCCATTTAGATAATCCTGAACAATTTTGGCATAGTGACAAGGAGCACCATCATGTTGATAGATGATGGTACTAACAATCCTATCCCCAATCAGCTGAGGTTCAAGGAATTGCTGCAACATGTCCAGATAAATAAGCCCCGTAACTGTAGCTTCAGCAAAGAAAAAAGGACCATAAACCTTAGATTTTGTTAAACCCATCCAGACATTAACTTTAGGCGAGTCTCTCTCCCAATTTTGGATGAAATCATTCAGTCTTTCATCTGCCCAAATTTGACAGTTATGGTGATTTACTTTTCCACACGTATGGAAAGTGGCTTCATCACTAAAGAGAATGTTGTCCATTAAATTATCACTCCAGATTTGTTCTACGAGATCAGCACACACAGCACTTCGTCGAGGGAAATCTTCCTCATGTAAATCATGTAAAACCTGCAAATGATAGCTTTTCTTCTGCAAATTAACTTTCAGAATTTTGTGCACAGATGACGTCGCGAGGCAGAGTCTGTGTGATGCAGCATGAACGGACATACGTGTCTCCTCAGTGATAATTCCGCGTACTGCATTCACGGTAAGATCTGACATACACGGTCGTCCTGATCTTGCTTCATCATTTACAGATCCCGTTCATTTAAATTTGTTCACCAATTTTCGTATTGTCTTGTCTATTGGCCCTGGCTTATGAAATCTCCTTCTAAACTTCTCTCTGATGTCATTGTATTTCTTTCCCTCAATTCACCAAATTACTATTGCCACGCTCTTCTGTATTCATTCTAAGGGCTTCTGAAAAGAAAAATAGAAAAAAATAATTATTTCACAAAAATAGATCGACTTTATGTACACCCTGTATATTGTACTATAGTTATTTTTTAGGCAGGATTTCTGACTTACCTTGTAGCTATATTAGTTATGATTAGAGCCTGGATGTTTAGGCAAAATGCCATAAAATGCCTTTTCTGCCTATTTATAAGGCAACTACTTATATCATAATAAAGTGCCATTTTTGTCATTTTTTATTAATTAAAAAAGGATTTTAAAATATGATGATATTAACCTAAATACAATTAAAATTACGATAACTCTTAATGCAACTAGTTTAAGGGTTAATTGTTTAACATTGGTGAATTTATTTCCTAACTGGCAAACAGTTTTGTCGTAGAACCCTGCATGACACATGGTCATTCATTTTCTGCTGTACGCACGTGTCACAATGCCTAAAGGCAGTGCATCAAAAAGTGTAAAATTAAACGTAAAATTTGAAAAAAATGCTTATCATTTATTGCAATCAATAAAAAAAATTTTCATGCAATTTTTCTTTCTTTATATTTCATGTGTTGATATGTTTTGTTTGAATTGTAAGAAAATAAATGCCTTTTCTGTGCCTTTTTCTATATTTTATTTTGCCTTTTTTGCGCCTTTTTCTGTATTTTATTTTGCCTTTTTTGCGCCTTTTTCTGTATTTTATTTTGCCTTTTTTGCCTGCCTATTTTGTAGTTTATTAGTGCCTAAACATCCAGGCCCTAGTTATATTTATTTTAATTTTCCATATAAACATAATGAGGAGGAGGTTTTTTTATATATTTTTATTTGTTCATTCTTTTCTTGAGAGTTCATTCCATTAGACTAAATATATTATTGATAACCTAGTGTAGTGTTTTATTTATTAAAGGGCCTATTTGGCTGATATATTAACAGTGCAACAGGTAAATGAGTATCTGTCCAGCTTTACCAGCTGACTTTTCACTGACACATCCTTGAGGATTGACAAAATAACTTACTATTTGGAGTTTGTTTATTAAAATAACTAAATTATTTAAGGATTTCAATCCTTTAGGGCAGGAGTTCTCAACCTTTTTGATACCATAGAACCCCAAACGAATTGTTAATTTGTCATGGAACCCCCAAACTCTATCATAAGAGAGAAGCATGGACATCACATGCCATATATTTGCACATAATACATTAATAAAAATATATTGCTGAATCATGCTTACCTACCTGACTAATGAGCTGGTTGATGCTGCTTGCCTGCTATGAGTTTCTTGAAATTAGGCTCTGAGAGACAATTGAAGCCTCATATTGGGTTCAGCATAAAGTCTGGTTCAATATTTTGTTTTTGTGGCTGCATACTTTAAAATCCTGATTCACATAAATGTAGTTGCAAATGGAAGTAGTTTATAAATAGCAAGTTTCAAAATTTCTGGGTACTCCACTCTCATATGGACCCAGAAATTGATCAGTGTGATGCTCTTAAAGTTGTTTTCCAACAGTGAGTCTGTACTAATGTCTATCAGCTCTTCAGTCTGTTTAACTATCAAATTTAATTTTTCTGGAGAGGCATTGAATGAATTTTTCAGCCATGTGAGATCTTCCTCAATGGGTGGGAAGTAGTCTTTGACAGAGCACTGCAATTCACGCAAATGTTGAAGAACATCGGAATAAACACTTTTGTTAATTGGACTCTTCCATGAAATCATGCATTGTAGAAAAGCATCCAGTGACATTTTTCTTTAGACATGTTTCCCAGAATGCCATTTTTCACAACGGCGAATCAATTTTCTCACAAGCTGTTAAAATTGTTAGTTGTCCCTTGAAGACGCTGCTGCGGTGGTGGCATAGGCCGTAGTCCCCAAGTACCGTATCTGTTTTGTCAAACCACCCAGCACCTTTTCACGTTTCTGGGTTTGGAATAGTCAAGAGACTAGGCAAAGGTGTAATCTCCTCTGGTATCTCGGAATGCCTCTCTGGTCAGTGGTTTATTTCCAGATTATTCAGGTCTGACTCGCACATTAACTGTAAAGGACTTCCCCTAGTGCAGGTGTCTCAATCTGACTCTCCACTGAGTAGGAGACCCAACCGCTCAGGGTCCAAGAAAGGGCTAGAATTCAAAGGTAGGCCTAATAGAAGTAAACTACTCATGTTTTTCTCTTTATTATATCTGAAATAAACAACTATTCAGTGTGACAGTATAATCATAACAAAAGGACTGGCAACGAATTGCACTTGACAAAACACCTGGTACCCCAATAACCCTTAGTGAGATTTGGCAGAAAGGATAGAAAACAAGTGGGAGACAAGTACCGGAAATGACTTGCACAGAATGTTAACCCTTGTCCCAGCCTAGCTACCCTCCAAACTTGACCCCCCCTTTTATGACCTGAGTTCCAATTCCTTTATTGGCTGGCTAGTTAGTAGGGTTAGGGCCACAGGCCTGATTTCAGGGCATATCCAGTGGCCAACAGTGGTTGACACAAACTGCGTAGCTCCCACTGGATGGGATCCACAATCCAAGCTTGATGAATCTGGACCACGCGAGTTGAATCCCAACTGGTTGCCTAAACAACACAAGATTATTAGTTACATGCACCAAGCACCATTAATCACAATAATAACAACATAACAGGCAATTAACCACAAACATTAACTGGAATCATGACTTCATAATTGATCACTGGAAAACATAATTTATAGTGATGGGACGATTAATCGGAATCGAGAATCGGAAGAATCGAGCATTTTTCAGGAATCGGAATCGAGAATTGGAAGAATCGAGCATTTTTCAGGAATCGGAATCGAGAGAATTGTACCATGATTTCCGATTCTTAAAACGATTCTTTAACTTTTAATTGAACCAGTTTTGCAATGTAAACTTTAAAATTTAAATGAAAGAGGATAACAAATTTCATTTTTATTGTATTGTAGCTATGCATTAAAACATGTATATCCATGATGTGTAATCAAGAAGATTAAAATGAATTGTTACAACTTACAGTTGATTTTTATTTTTAAACCAATCTATTATAATTTATATTACCATACTCATAATGTAAATAGTTAATCTTACCAGAGTAAAATATGACAATTTCCAGAAAAACAAGTATAGAATTATATTTAAAAATATTGAGAATCGGAATCGAGACTTTTTAGTGGTATTGGAATCGTTAAAAATTTTGGTATCGTCCTATCACTAATAATTTACTCATGAAATCAAAGCACATAAATAATAAATAACCAGCATAAAAAATAATAACTATAAACATTGACAATTATGGCAAACCTATCTCTCATGAGTTAATCAACCTATAATCAGTGCCAAACAAGCATGGGCAAAAACCTAACTCTGGAATAATATGACTGGTGACCTATAATAATAATTGGTTCTCTAGCTAGTTACATGACAGGGTGGCAAACCTATCTATACTCAGTCACAGTTTCGACAACCTATATATATGTCTACTCTTAATAATAATAATTAACCAGGATAATGATAGTGAAATACAAATGACAACACCACAATAACTGGGAATAAGGATTATGAACAAATCTATTATACTCTAGCCAAGGATTACAAAGACCTCATACCTTTAAAGGCTTTCCACACTTCCTTGGCTTCCAACAGGACACATCAGTATTGTTGATTGTAAATAGTCTGGATGTTAGTGCTAGGTTTTTATGATACTAACTGAACTCCTGCGGGAGAGAGAGACTTGTGAGAAGAACCAGATAGGACTTGAAAATTAGGGTGAGGTTTTTTTTTGTGAAAAACTCCACAACCCCCAAAAGGGGAATTTGAAAATCAAGGGGGAGTTGTGAGAAACTTCACAACCCCCACATTCCTTCCCCCTAAGAAAAAAACCCTCTCACAATTCTTTCCTTCTTCATGGTCCCTAACAGGATAATGCATCTCTCGACAATCTAAACATGGGAGTATACATTATAAAAGTTATTGCATCAAAACCATGCTGACCCTCCCAGTTAGTTAACCTACACTTACATTAAAACTCATTAGTGCCACAAATTATTACAGACTTATCTAATAACAATTGCTTTACTCAAACTGGCCAATTATAACAGAGGGAAAAACCATTTACATAACTAGGTCAACTTAGCCAATTGCCCAAATCTCATTATTACAGTAATCCATTTGGTACCACTAACATTGTACATTAATTCCAAATATGTACATGGTAAATACTGGCAGTTTTTTTTTTTTTTTTTTTTTTTTTAGCACCACTTTTGTTTCACTTAATCTACACATTGTTCACTGGTATCACCTCCTTGCTTCTGGCACAACCTACAGTTTCCACCCAGAAATCCTCCAACCCCCTTTTGGGTCACAACATTCACTGTGTTTTTCTTGCTTGATTCACTTCACTGTCTCTATTTCCTTTGACACTGGATCAAGAGACCAGGACCCATGAATTTGACTGTAGTGTTCTTCCCACACTATACCATGAGGAAGCTCTGGCTAATCACCCCTTTGTTCATCCACCACTCCAGCCAGGTGTATTCACTCAAATCGTCTGGGAATTCAAGTTGGGAAGGTTTTTTTTTTTTTTTTTTTAAACCAGAGTATCAGTAGGAACAGTGAAGAAGAAAAGAAGGAAAACCAAATCAAGGCTAGAAGTGCCACCATATTCCTGTCAAAGGAAACCAAATGAAAGAAAAGAATGGGCCAAATCTTCACTCTAACCCCCCTTTTTTTTTAAAATGACTGGAATGTCAATTAGTAGCAAGTCAGTAGCATGCATCATTCCATATCTTTCCCTCAGAGGTTTATCCAGGCTGCTTACTCCCCCAGAACAAGTAATTATTGACCCCTTCAGAACAAAAGGTTCACTAACTACCCCTCCCCTGATTATACACCCAAAATAAAGCAGAAATCAATGAATAATCCATTCTTACATCCCTTTTGAGTGCCGAGTACATTGGGTCTCCTCTCACAGGAAAGAAAACCCCCAAATCTAATTATCTTAGGGTGTATTTTATAACAGATTTACCCACAATACTTCACTTCAGTTTACTCTGTTACCTCTGATTCTGTACTCAAGGGTCTGTGGTTGTACATTTGGTAATTCTACAGGATTGCCACAGGAGTGTGTGAATGGCCGATTGAGCCCTGACTGGGATAAGTTAAGTTTCTCTGATTGTGAAGTCTTGTTCTCAGCTTGGAAATGACGATGATGGCTTGTCCAGGCATGAACCTTTTGTTTATACTCATTTAGTATCTCCTGACATGTGGTGAACAGGGCTAAAACTAACATGGCAAGACTGAGATCGAGGGACTTGAGGTGAGCCGGGCATGGAATCGGTGAACCCAAGGAACGAATTCTCCAGAGTACTCAATGCATCATTAGCTAGGTCTAGCGACTGTTGTACAAGTCTCAATGATTGCTGGGCCAATTTTAATCCATCCAATGGAGCATTGTCTTCCAGTGTGTCCATATGTTCATGCGAATCTGTCACATTACCCTGGACCTCAGTTTCCCCAGACTCATTTTCCGAACCAGCACCCCACAACTGATTTTCTTGAAAGGGGGGTATGGTTTGGGGACTCATGAGGCAAGACTCACTAATGGGAGTACTGGTGAAAATTGATTCTAATGACCCTACCAAAATCGGAGAGTTCTCATAACCAAGTGAAGGTATATCATTACCTTCTGACTCCTGTATAGTTCGAAAAACTTGCTCCCCCACAGGAAAAGCCCCGGCATGAATCTCCTTAATGGGTGTCTGAAAATCTGTCTCCCCCGAATGCTGAGTAACTGGAGGCACATCTCCACAGTTTAGCTCCACTGGCGGACACCCTTCCATTCCAGCAGTTGTCTCAGCACTAAAATTACTGGTCCCAGCGTACTCCCAATACTCTACCAAAGGGTCTCTCGTGGTAATACTTTGTCGTGCATTCAGGAGTGTATTCAACCATGATATTTCTCTGAAGAAGAGAGTTCCTCATCTGTATCCAAAGCACTGGTCCCATCACTGGAGTTCCCCATGAAAGCTACCCGGGATTCCACTTCAGGGGTACCAAAACCCTCAAAGGAATATTCAGGGCCATCATCTAAAGTGGTGCCACCCCTATGCCAGGGAAAGGGTATGCGTGCAGCACTTGATGGTAAGTCCAGGATCCAGGTCTCAGGCGTCTCAGGTACTTTCTGCAATTCCTGTTCTCTCCTATGCTTCTGTAGATATTTTGGGGGTTCATGCCAGGCCTTCAAATGGGTATGATGAGCTTTTATAACTCGGGGGTGCCCTCAACAGTTGATGTAGTCAATTCATAGGATACTCCGTTACTGTGTACTTGACTAACCTTGTAAGGACCAGTATACTTGGGGGAGAACTTCCGTGAGGTGCTCCAGTCACTGGTAATGATCTTCTTAACTACTTTCTGGCCAACCTGGAAGGGTGCAAACTGTGGATGGCCCTCCTTCCATATTTCTCACAATTGAGGGGGAACAACTACAGTAGCAATATTCTGGTGACATTGTTCCAAGAGACAGTCAGCGGGGGTGGTCTTTATTTCAGCATGGAAGGTATTGTTATAGGTAATCACAGCTATTACCAGATTCGTATCCCATTCCACTCCTGTTTGTCCCAAGCTTCTCAAGAACTCTCCAATTGTTCTATTTACACGTTCAACAGCACCATTGCTAGCAGGCTTAAGTGGACTAGTATAAACATGCATAATCCCATAGCGATCAAGGAACTCGTGGAACTCCTCCGAACGGAATTCAGGTCCATTGTCTGTCAGGAGCCTCCGAGGAATTCTTAACAAGTTGGGGAATATATCATGCTCCATCAACTGGATAATGGTAGATGACCTTTTTGTTCTTAATGGGCGAGCCACAACCCACTTGCTAAAATGGTCAACCATCACCAGACAACCAAGGTACCCTAGCTGGGTGCGTGGGAAAACCACAATATCAGCAGCCACTAATTCAAAAGGATGTTCAGTTTTTATCTTCAAGGTTGGTGGGATGATAGGCTGACTAGCTACTTTATACAACTGACAGGTTTCACAGGTAATACAGATGTCACTAGCTACTTTATACAAATCCGGGTGCCACACAAACAGTCGCAACGCTTCCACCAACTTATTACGCCCAATATG
Organism: Bathynomus jamesi; assembly: GCA_023014485.1. Taxonomy (NCBI): domain Eukaryota; kingdom Metazoa; phylum Arthropoda; class Malacostraca; order Isopoda; family Cirolanidae; genus Bathynomus; species Bathynomus jamesi. The sequence goes on from JAJOZX010005137.1 coordinate 96,601, forward strand.
TGCCATTTCCATGTGGAAACTGAGGGCCATATCCACGAGCAATGTGGAAGGTACTACACAGCTAATATACCCAGTCCTACTTTGATGTACTATCACCCCACTCCTTAACTGTAATTCCCACCAGTTCCGCTTAAACGGCCTCAAGGTAGGTTTGCCCTCTGGTAGGGGCTTTGACTGGGCCAATAGCCCATGCACCTGTCGCAACAATCGGTTTCATTTTTGCATTGGAATCACTGATTCTGAGTGACAGAACAAGTGGGGAGGATGGAAGTGAGTCGTGCTCTGAATAGGATGAAAAATAACAAAGCGACTGGCCCAGATGAGATACCAGCCGAGGCATGGAAGGCACTGGGAGATGAGGGGGTGGATCAGGTGTGGGATCTAATGCAGAAGTTGTTTGACCAGGAGGTGATTCCGGATGAGTGGCGGACCAGCATCATAGTGCCTATATTCAAAGAGAGGGGAGATGTACAAGATTGCACGAATTATAGAGGGATCAAGCTAATATCACATACAATGAAGATATGGGAGCGAATAGTGGAGAGTAGGTTGAGAGACGAAGCGGAAGTGTCAGTGGAACAGTTTGGATTATTTATGCCGGGAAGGAGAACGACAGATGCAGTTTTTGCATTGAAACAGTTGACAGAGAGGGGCAGAAGGCGTTGCACGTGGTTTTTATTGACTTGGAAAAGGCATATGATAGGATACCACAGCAGGAAGCTTGGAGATGCTTAAGGGAAAAGATGGTACCGGAGAAGTATGTTAAACTGATCAAGGGGATGTACAGGGGAGTAACAACTAAGGTGAGGAGTAGCGTGGGTGTGTCAGAGAGCTTTGGGGTGGAAGTTGGTCTGCACCAAGGATCAGCTTTGAGCCCCTTCCTTTTCAATGTGGTATTCGATGTGTTGACGGACAGGATTAGAGGGGAGGCGCCGTGGTGCATGATGTATGCAGATGATGTTGTGTTGAGTGGGGAGACGAAAGAGGAGGTGGAGCAGCAGTTGGAAAATTGGAGAGAGGCGTTGGAAAGTAGGGGGATGAGAATTAGCCGAAAGAAGACCAAATATATGAGATGTGATGTGCAGCAGGACCGAGGAGGGGAAGTGACATTGAGTGGAGAGCGTGTTAAGATGGTGGAGTATTTTAAATACATGGGGTCAACAGTGGATGCAGAGAGAGAGAGAAACTGTAGAATACAGTCGGGGTGGAAGAACTGGAGAGATGTATCAGGGGTGCTCTGTGCTAAGAGGGTCCCAGTGAAACTGAAGGGAAAGGTATTCAAAACAGTGGTGAGGCCGGCAATGTTGTATGGAATGGAGACTGTGCCAATGAAGAAGAGCAATGAAATAAAAATCGATGTGGCTGAAATGAAGATGTTGAGATGGATGTGTGGAGTGACGAGGAGGGATAGGGTCAGAAATGAGCATATAAGAGGGACAGTGAAGGTGGCGGAAGCATCTAAGAAGGTGCAGGAGGCCAGGCTGAGGTGGTATGGACACGTCAGGAGAAGAGAGGAGGAGTATGTGGGGTGCAGAGTGCTGGAGATGGAGTTGCCGGGATGGAGAAGAAGAGGAAGACCGAAGACGAGATGGAGGGACTGTGTGGTGGTGGACATCAGGGAGAAGGACTTGGAGGAAGACGTGGTATACGACAGAGGAGAGTGGAGAAGACGAACCAAAAACAGCGACCCCATGTAAAGATGGGATAATAAGCTGCGGAAGAAGAAGAATCACTGATTCTGAGTCAAGCAACTCTCGGTTCACTATCCACTTCTTGCCTTCCTCAAATACTGAACCCAACTCTGGCTCCTCTGCTTCGATGTCTGGTACCTCTTCCTCCATGAATGCTGCCTCCTCTAGCGCCTCTACTCCAAAACATTCCACTAACTATGGGTCTCCATATGACCATGCAGCTACATCAAACTTCATTTCAATGTCAGCCATAATTAGATAGTTTGAACCTAACAAGAAACAGTACAGGAGACTATTCTCTGGGGCTACTGCAAAAGGTAGTTGGATCTTTTCATCTCTACCCTGAATAGTCAATTTTACTAGTCCTTGACAGGGTACCAATTTCACACCAATCCCAGTCAAGATTATCTGGCAAGGCTGTACTGATATTTCTTCCTCTTCTCTCGCTTTTAAACCCTTGACCACTGACTCGGATACTAAGCTAATCTCTGCTCCTGAATCCAACATAGCACAGTAATTGACTGCACCCAACTGTACCCAAGTCCAAGCAACTGGTCCTCCCTGGTGTCCACAAGTGACACTTTCACCCCTGGCTTCCCAATTTGGATTGTGCAGTAACAAATTCCCTTCACACTGCTCTATATCACGTTTTCCCGCTACCTCCTGGCCAGTTTCCTGCTCCATAGTGTCCACCTGTTCCACCATCAACTCTGCTGGCTCAGCAAACCACGTGTGTGCTATCAGTGGATTGTAATGTACTCCAGATATACACTGCAAATGGACCCTTCTTTCTTGGGTATCAGGGACAGTTACATCCATAATGTACACAACTGGCTTTACACCATAGTGAACCCAAACCCTCAAGGAATAACAATGGCTTGCAGCTAACAGTACTTCTGGAGTTACCAATACTCCAGGTTGTCTCATCATCTTCAGGTCTTTTATGCGGCAGGCATTATTTGACAGGCGATACCTCTTGGGAAAGGTGATCAATTCATCCATCAGCTCTCTCCGTAATTCCAGTGGGTGTTGGGGAGGATTCCAAGGTGGCCCATGCTCGTAATAATGATCCTGCAACACTTGTACTAGGCTAATAAACAACGAATCACCACCTCCATCGACTTTCATGAGTACTCACAGTCCAGGTGGTAAGCGATTAGTCGGGTGTTCTATCTTCTCCAGTTGGTCACTCCCAGCAGGTGTTATTCGTGACAATGCATCTGCAGCTCCATTCTCAGTCCCAGGGTGATATCGAATTTCAAACTCAAAGTCAGCGAGATCTTCATAAGTTCGGGCCAATCTACTATCAACAATCTTCATGTTGCTCAGGTATTCCAATGGTTGATGGTCTGTATACAGTACAAAAGGCACACCATATAGAAATGGGCGAAATGTCTTCACACCCCATCTTAGGGCTGCCAACTCCCATTCTATAACCGAGTACATTCTCTGGGCATTGGAAAAGGTCATTGGTGCATAAGCACTCACCTTAAAATCACCATTCTGTTGTTGTCCCAAACAAGCACCAGCACCAACCCTGGAAGCATCCACATACAGTTCCAATTTTTCAGCTTCAGGTCTGTAATCTGGATAGGACAGTTGCACTTCCTTAACCAAGGCCTCTTTCACTGTCGTAAAAGCCTTGTCCATCTCCAGTGTCCATTTCAATCTTTCTCTCGATCTACCTCCAGTTAAACGAGACAAAGGACTTGTTATCACTGAACAATCTGGTACAAACTTTCTCTGGAAATTCACTAAACCCAGAAATTCCCTCATCTGTCGAATAGTTTCTGGTTTTGGAAACTCGTGCACCTTCTGCATATATTCAGGGGATTTCCGCAAACCTTCTCTCCCAACCAAGTGTCCCAAAAATGCAACCTCAGGTTGGAACCACTGACATTTCACAGGTTTGACCTTTATGCCAGACTTCTCCAGAGTATACAGGACTTTATCTACCAGTTGAAGATGTTCTTTGAATGACTCGCCCATTATTAGGATATCATCAATGTAGATGATATAACTACTTCTTGGAAAACCATGTAACACTTTTTGTACCATCCGTTGGAAACTAGCAGGAGCATTCTTTAATTCAAAACTCAGTCGCTTAAACTGCCAATGCCCTCTGGTGGTTGAAAAAGCAGTGCTCTCTCGGCTCTCTTCGGCAATTGGCATTTGATAATAACCTCAGACCATGTCTAGGGAAGTGAAGTAACAGGTTCCATGAAGACTAAAAACTGCATCCGTTAAGTTGGGCATTGGAAATTGGTCTGGTATGGTCACTTCATTCAATTTTCGATAGTCAACACACATTCTAATTGAACCATCCTTCTTCCGGATAGGGACAACAGGCAAACTCCATGGGGAAATGCTAGGTTCTATGATATCAAGCAACAGTAATTCCTGGCACTGGGCTTCCACCGCTTCTGTGACTGGTTCTGGGAATCTACGGGGTTGTTGTCAGATAGGGGTATCGTTATACAACTCTATCCGGTGTGGTACACAATTTACAAAACCTACATCATCATCATCCCCTTGACTCAACACTTTCTCCCGGCGCGCCAATATTTGTAGGACCTTCTCCCTCTCTTCGAACTTCAACTCTGGTGACATGGTTATTTCGGTCCGTAGGCGTTCTTTTGTCCAGCCTGGTTGTTCAGCTTGGGCTCCAGTCATGAACACCTCAATTCTCTCACTTTCAGTTACTGTAAAGTCCAGTTCTTCGTAGACTATTGATCTTAGTCCCTATCCGTTCACCCGCCTTGATTCTCTGTGCTTCTGGGGTCAGCTTCATTACCAATACTTCTGTCATCCCAGCCAATCCATCCACTAACCCAGGGTGACCATACACTTTCCCCTGGAGTCGGTGGTCTCCATCATCATCCTCAAAACAGTACTCCAGTCTTCCTTCACCTTCGATTACATTCAAGCAAGCAAACTGTACAGGAACTCTGTGATATTTGCAGGTACTTAACCCTAGAACACTGAACATATGTTTGAGTCACACAAACACTGAACATGGGTATAAACACTGAACATGGGTATAAACACTGAACATGGGTATAAACACTGAACATGGGTATAAACACTGAACATGGGTATAAACACTGAACATGGGTATAAACACTGAACATGGGTATAAACACTGAACATGGGTATAAACACTGAACATGGGTATAAACACTGAACATGGGTATAAACACTGAACATGGGTATAAACACTGAACATGGGTATAAACACTGAACATGGGTATAAACACTGAACATGGGTATAAACACTGAACATGGGTATATTATACCCGACATTGGAAAATAGAAAAAAATAGTAAATATGCATATTTATTCAAATTAACAATTACACACTAAAGTTAATGCACCTTACTATTACTAAACCTAATATTAACTCTTAACTCATACAAATAAGGTTCGTACTGAATTTAGAAAAAAAAATATTGAAAAAGCAAAAAAAAAAAAAAAAAAAAAAAAAAAAAAAATATTTGAGAAGTTTTTGGAAAAAAATTAAAAAAAAATGGCTCCATCAACTTCAACCAAACTTCCCTAAACCCTTCCCAGGTATGCTGCCTCTGCTCACAGGGGGTCTCCAGTACCCAGTCCATGCGCAAACTGTAGGGAAGAGAGGTGGAAACAACACCCTTTTTTAGTACACGAAAAATGGCTTATTATTCACTATAATGTGATTTTAGTCTATGATACCCCCTATAAATGAGTACTAAGTGATATATGAAGACTATTACAATAAAAATAATAATTTTAGGTATATTCCTGGAACATTATAACTTACCCCAGCCCCACATGCAGTTGCCAGGGGTCACCACCACACAGTCGACGCGCAAACTGTAGGGAAGAGAGGCAGGAAAAAAGGCTTTTTTTAGTACACAGCCTTTTTTTACAACAAAGCCTCTTTTAGTACACAGAAATGACTACATCACAACAAAATAATGGTTTCAGGTATATTCCTTGACACTTACCTCAGCCTCACACGCAGTCGCAGCAGTAGGGGTAGTAGTGGCTCGGGCAGACAGGTAGGTGACATCCGTGACACCTGAAGCGGGTCTTCTTGTCAGCCTTCGACTGACACTTGGAGCAGCGGACCATGGGCTCCCTCATTTCTGCTGCTGATGGCCCTGCAACATCACCCATGACAGAGGGGGGTTGAGCAAGCACACTTTGCTGATGACTTGCCTGTGCTGAGTAGGGGCATTCAGGCAGTTCTCAGCTGAGGGCTTGATCAGCTGTAAGGCTAACTCCCGCATGTATATTCTCCTTTTCAGCTGGATGCCTCCCGCGTCATCCCCGAGCCAGGCGTGAGGCACGAAGGTGCTGGCCTGGATAGTGTTAGATGTACCGCGACAGTCGTTGCCTATAGAATAGACAAACTGAGCGCGTTTAAGGCTCCTGGGCCAGACCAGTTTCTCCCCAGAGTGTTGCGAGAAGTGCACAACCAGGTGGCTCCCCACCTGGCTACAGTCTTCAACAAATCGTTGGAGATGTGCCTGGTGACTGGAGGGAAGCCAACGTGACTCCTATCTTTAAGAAAGGGGATCACGAAAGTCCAGGGAACTATCGTCCCATTAGTCTCAGTTCAGTTGTAGGTAAATTATTAGAAGGGATAATAGCTGATAGGATCGTTGACCATTTGGATTCCTACAAGCTGCTTGGGGACTCCCAACATGGGTTTAGACGGCATAGGTCGTGTCTCACCAACTTGCTCGAGTTTTTCCATGTCATGTTGAGTGAGTACGATAAGAGTAGGGCGATTGATATACTTTATCTCGACTTTCAGAAAGCCTTTGATAGCCTAAGGTACCTCACTGCCGGCTAATGGCGAAAGTGCGCGTGCTGGGTATCGGTGGGGAAATAGGTAGGTGGATTGAAAACTGGCTGAGGAATAGGCGGCAGAGGGTGGTAATTAAAGGTGCTAGTTCGGGTTGGGCCTCAGTCACTAGTGGGGTTCCTCAGGGTTCCGTTTTGGGGCCACTGTTTATCATTTACATAAATGATATCGACGGTGGCATCGTCAGATGGATCGCCAAATTCGGTGATGACACCAAGCTTGGGGCCAATGTTGGGACGCCCAAAGCGATCGGGGAACTGCGTGTGGACCTAGGTAGGATAGGAGAGCAGTGGCGGATTTAGGGGGGGGCTGAGTAGGCCATGGCCTACGGCCCCGCGCCTGTGAGGGCCCCGCGCCCTCACATATAATTATAATGTTGGATTCCACTATAAATAATACAATTGATTAATGATTAGTGGTAATTATGGTATCACTATCTTTGCTGGCGGGAGTTTAGTTCTATTCAGGCCGCTGTGGAGTGCACATGTGAGTGTGTTTAGTGGTAAGTAATGGTAAAAGTCGTATCTCGAAAAAGTCGCCAGTCAATAAATGGGGATGGGGGAGTTTTAGTCAGCTTTATAATAACATAAATAAGTTGAAAAATGTTAAATTAATGTAATTAATTTTTTTATATGAAACATACTTAGGCTAGGTTAGGTCAGTTTAGCTTAGATTTCATAATAAATACATTTTATACATATTTAAGGAAAAAGTTGCCACTGGTGGGGGCTGGCGACTTTTCCATAAAGCGACTTTTTCACCCGAACAACTGTTTAGTGTCTGTATTTAATTAATTAATTAATACTAAACCGAGGGTCAAGTGTAAATAGTTTGTTTTTTATGTTTTTATGTTTCAGGATAAGGCAGTGAGGCTGCACTGAGGCACAATGGAGAAATCAACAAGTCGTGATCGTGATCAAGGGAGGAAGTATAAAGCTGGCTCTGTTAAACGACAAGAAAAGGCAGACGTAAACCAAAGAGTAAAAAAACTACCAAAAATAACTCAATGGTTGACATATCCAACAGTATCTGAATCTGCAAAATCACAAACTCAAACTGAATCCGGTCAAACTGAATCTGAATCAGTAGAGACACCAATTACGCCTGAAACAACTGGAGAAGCCACAACTAGTACTGAACCTAGTGTAGTTAGCGCAATTGAACCTGAACACAGTGACAGTGAGGAGACACAAGAGGAAGTGAAAGTTATGAATACCGGTACTGAACAAGGATTTGAAACAGATCTTGGATTATGGCCTAAAATAATTACTGAAAATGTGTGTGACTATTGGTTGAAAAAGGGAAGCGCAGAATGTCGACACTGTGAAGGTGACTTCAAAGAGTCAGCTGTGAAAGAGCTAAACAGAACCCGTCATTGTACAAAGACATTATTCACTTGAACTCATTCATTATCTGGCCAAGAAATTAATCTTAAATGGCTCTGTTACTCTAAAACAACTGGTAAAGTGTATTGTTTTGCTTGCAAGCTTATGTCAAAGGTGGAAAGCTCATTCACAACTGGCTTCAATGGTTGGAAGAACGCTAGGTATGTCATAGAATCTCACAGTAGGTCAGATCAGCACAGGAAAAGTATGGTCGAAATGATATATCGAAAGACTGCGGGTGCCCGTATTGACTCTAATCTAGTACAACAATATGAAAGTGAATGCGAGTACTGGCAAGCAGTATTGAGGAGGTGTGTAGATGTTTTAAAGCTACTTTGCGAACGTGGCTAGCCATTCGAGGTAAAGATGAAGTAATTGGATCAGTACACAATGGAAACTATCTTGGGATTCTAGAGCTGCTGAGCACATACGACAGTTTCTTGGCAGCACATATCAAGAAACACGCAAACAAAGGTAGTGGTCATACTTCCTACTTGTCCCATGTCATTTCTGAGGAAGTCATTGGAATAATGGCAGAAAAGGTTATGTCCTCAATAACAGATGAAGTAAAAACAGCAAAGTACTTCTCAATTTCTGTTGACTCCACACCTGATATTTCATACATGGATCAACTTACTTTTACAATCCGCTATGTACTGCCTACTACAGGTCCAGTTGAAAGGTTTTTGCAGTTTATTCCCATGCTAAGCCACACTGGCAGAGATATTGCTACAACTGTTCTTGATTCTTAGATAAGAACATTCCAGTTATCGACTGCCGAGGACAGTCCTATGACAATGCCAGCAACATGTCTGGTAAATATCTGGGGACCCAACAGATAATCAAGAATGAGTGTAGTGAAGCTGAGTACATACCATGTATGGCTCATTCCTTAAACTTGGTGGCTAAGTGTGCTGCAGAAAGCTGTCCTGCTGCAGTGTCATTGTTTGCTCTGGTACAAAATATGTACTCCTTTCTTGTTGCATCTACTTATCGTTGGAGGAGACACCGTGAGGTACTAGAGACTAATAAAGATAAGAAGTTGAAAGTTGATAAAATACTTTCAGACACTCGTTGGTCAGCACGAGCAGATGCTGTAGCTGCTCTCAGTAGAGCACACAAAGAAAACATCATTGTTCTGGAAGAGTTATTCTCAGATCAGAATCAGCCAGCTGAAACAAGAGCTGAAGCAAGTGGTCTTCTCAAAGGTTTGAAAAAACTTGAAACAGTGATTCTTCTTGAAGTTTGGGATACAGTATTGGAAAGGTTTCAGAGTAGCAGTATCAAGCTGCAAAAATCTGGGCTCTCCCTCAACACAGCTGTCACACTGCTAGAGTCTCTTTTACAATTTGCTAAAGACCCGAGATCCCAGTTCGATGACTTTGAAGCAAAAGCTATGGCTAAGTGTGATCCCTGTGATGTGACGAGTAATGATGCATACTACGCCGACACGCAGCGTATTAGGAAGCGCAAGCGTCACCACGATGAACTAGACTCCGTGGAGGATGTTATGCTGACAGGGAGAGACAAGTTTAGAGTGACTGCATTTTTGCCCATCATTGACAAGCTCTGTGCTGCCCTACAACAACGCATTGCTGCTTACAGCGACCTTCGAGAGAAATTTGGGTTTTTATCAGAAATCTCAAACAAAACGAACACTGAGCTTAAAGCATCTGCTGAAAAGCTTGTCTCTTCATATCCTAAGGACTTGGAGTCGGAGCTTTTGCAGTTTGCACACCTTATGAAATCCATTCCAAGAGATTCACCTGAAAGTGCTCCTTCATCAGGTGGTGCAAAGGCTGCAAAAAGTCCTGAACTAGAAATGTATGAGATAATTCACAGACATGACATGGTAGAAACATTTGCTAATGTTGAAATTGTATTACGACTCTATCTCTGCATGTTTGTCACAAACTGCACTGGGGAGCGATCATTCTCCAAGATGAAACTAGTCAAGAATTATCTAAGAAACACCATGGGGCAGGACTGTTTGTCTTCACTCACCCTGTTGAGCATGAGAAATTAAGGGTGCTTGATTTTACTGATGTCATCAAACAGTTTGCAAGTAAGAAGGCTAGAAAAAAATATTTTTTGACTGAGAAATAGTTAAGTGTACCGTACAAATTGCCTGCAATAAACAAAACCCACTCATTGCATCATTATTTTTTGTTAATGGTGTATTATTAGCTATTTTTTATTGTTAAGCTTCAAAAAAACAAATGTGTAATGTTCAACTATGAAATGGTCATTTGGCTAATTAATTATCAATAAATTGAATATTGTTTAAAAAGTAAATTTATTTTAAGGCTTCGCTTGCCCATTGATTTGAGGGCCCCGTAAGGTCACCACTGGGGGATGGGGGTGTAAATCTTCATTTCAGTTAATTAAGCTAGCTTTGCGTAGTTTGGGGCCCCACACTCCAACCGGCCTAGGGCCCCGCGCACCTTAAATCCGCCACTGTAGGAGAGTGGTCTGAAAAATGGCAAATGCCGTTTAACTTGGGTAAATGCAAAGTGATGCACATTGGCTACGCCAATCCCAAGTCGGACTACTCGATGTTGGGTAGTAATATCGAGGTGGCTGATTTAGAAAAGGACTTGGGTGTGCTAATTAGCAGCGATCTTAAGTTTACGAAACAGTGTGTAGAGGTGGAAAAGAAAGCCCAGAAACTATTGGGTTATATCAGGAGGCAATTTCAGTTTCGGAACAAGGAGATTGTGCTCTCACTGTACAATTCCCTTGTTCGGCCGCACCTGGAGTATGCTGTGCAGTTCTGGTCACCCACCCTCAGGAAAGATATTGAGAGGCTGGAGCGAGTGCAGGCGAGGGCCACAAAGTTAATCCCTTCCGTTAGGCATATGGGCTACAATCGACAGTTACGCGCCCTGAACTTGTTTTCGCTTGAAACTCGGAGGCTGCGCAGTCAACTGATCGAGGTTTTCAAGCTCTTACGCGGGTTCAACGATGTCGATTTTAGAAGTATGTTTAGTTTAAATGATAACCCAACTCGCAACAATGGTTGGAAGTTGGATTTGAAACGGTTTAGGACTAGTGTGTGTGGGAATTACTTTACGTATAAGATCTGTGACACATGGAACAGGTTACCTTCGGAAGTTGTGAACAGTTCCTCTCTGGATCAGTTCAAGAAAAGGGTAGACGAAATCTTGCACATTATTTGAGTGTGTAAAGACATTTAGGACCTCAGTCTGCGGAAATTTCTTTTCCTATAAAATAGTTAATATCTGGAATCTGGAACCAACTTCCCTCAGAGGTTGTTTCCAGTCAGTGTAAATCTGTTTAAAAATAGGCTAGACAAAGTACTGAACACACTCATAGTTTAAGATTGAAACCTCAGAAAACTCTGCAGGAGTTCGCTTGCTTGGTGTCTCTGTGAGCAAGCTAAATATAGAGCTATTTATATATTCTCCACTTTCCTGTAAAATTTCCTTGGCTACTTTTCCAGGGTCAAGGTATTTTCTTCAACCTTTTTCCGTACCTGCCTCTGGCAGGGAGGGTGGGGAGAGAGCCTTCTACTTTTCTATCCAGTTTTCTACTACTGCTAGGATAGTTGAAAGAAAAATAAACTTTCACAAAATTTTCCCTGGCACCCGTTGCCATTGGTACCTCCTTGGTATGGGCCGCAAGGCCTTTTGAGGTACTTCTTTTCCTTGTAACTCCTTGTAACTCTTTCCTCTCTCTTTCCTCTGCAGGGGGTATAAAGGTTATGACATTTTTTCTGGATGTTGTAAACTTTATACTTCGGGTGTGACAGCCCTCCGGTCCCGAGTCATGGGATTCTAGAGAAATTGGCTGCCAGTTTCTTTAGGTTCTCTCTCTCTTTCGGGAGGGCGGGTAAAGTATGTTGTACAATCCTGTCCCGTGGTTTACTAGGACCCCATCCCATCCCTACTCTGTCCTTTTAGCTTACATTAAAGATGTTCTCCTCTGAAAAAAAAAAAAAAAAAAATTTTCTTTTAGTATAAAGTATTTTTCTCTTTTACTATTAGGACCCTACTGCTACCTTATGCGTGGGAAGAGAGGCTTTGGAACCTCTATAAATAACACCATTTAACGCTCGTAGGTTGTGAGAGACTGGGATGGAGGGGTCCCAGGCGTAGGGGCGTGATGAATGGAGTGTGGCTAGTGCCCTGTTAAGCCCATTCCTAACGCGTAATGGCCTGACCAGCCCCCTGCGACCGTTCTTTGGTGACCAATTGATGGTGCTTGGCTGTACTGCTCTGAGGTGAGAGAGCTTTACTGCCCAGCTGAGCTGGCTGCCAGGCCAGCATAAAGTCTCGGCCGTAGACTCTGGGTCTGGTGGGATATCCCTTGAACACTGGATTCTAAGAGTTTGGCTGCTTGTGACTGACTAGTAAGACTTAGTAAGGGGCTGCATCTCGCTGGCGCTCCTGGCAGAAAATCTGTGATGCCTGCATCGTGAGTGTTTGTCAGTTGGTAGCTGCGACACGTTTGGGATTGTCCGGCCCTGGGGAGACCTTTGGTCGGTGCGCAGCAGCAGCGAGAGGTGTAGTCTTCTGGAAGGGATGAACGTCACTTGCAAGTAGGTGGATGCGTCTACGCGCGGGATGAATTCACCCCACCCCCCTTTTTTATATACTGGTCAGAACGTTTTTGATAGTTTTCATTGCTAGAACGCTTTATCTTATTCAGAGTATTCAGAAAAAAAAAAAGAGAAAATATGGCAGGGCCAGCTAAATTGAAAGCAGAATGCTTTAAATGTAAAGTTAATCATTGGTGCGTTGACTTCCCTGAAGGTAGTATCAGCGATATCACATCCCTTAGTGTGTTTGTTTGTTTTGTAAACTTAGAGACAACCACGAAAAGGAAGTTAAAGAGCTAAAGGAATTAGTAAAAAAGCTTGAAGCTAGGGTCATCGCACTGGAAATCCAACCCAGTGGACAAGATCAAACTAAAAACACACCAGCAGATTTAAACTGTAAGATTAAGCATCTAGAACAAAGCGTGGCACACTTGGAAAACACTGTGACTATTCCGGAAAATAGAACGGAGGAACAAGAATTCAAATTGGTCAAAAATAAAAGACCCTCCAAACCAAAACCAAACCATAAGGATTTGGAACCCATTACCATCAAAAATAAGTTTCACTTGCTGATGAGGAGGATGAATCCTTTTTAATTGGGGATTCTATGCTAAGGAATCAAGGAGACTTTTTCGGAGCAAGACGGGTGACCAAGAGAAAACTCCGATGTTTTCTGGGTGCCACAAGCCAGATAATTAATAGGGAATTAGGCAAAATTAATATCAAGAATAGGAGTTGCCCTATCATTGTCCATGTTGGTGGCAATGACGTTTTTCTGGGAGGGACAGGAGGGTAGACAGAGCCCATTATAAAAGAATTTAAGAACCTAACTGACAAGGTTAGGGATAGGACAGACATGGGTATGGTTGTAGGAATTCTCCCTCGAATGCGTGCTGGTGATTATACTCTAAGTAAAGCCACTAGATAAATAAAAGAGTTAATAAACGCATGTGTGAGGAAAAAGGCCTAAAGTTTGTCGATTTTTGGCCTACATTCTACGGAAATGGGGAATACTTTGGTTCGGACGGGATACATTTTAACCAGAAGGGGAAAAAGAAGTATGGTGATTTACTGAACATTAATTTGTATAATCTTTTTAAACTAGGACCCCCCAAACCAGTAATTGATCCTGCTTCCCAAACAGTTAACCTACTCCCCCCAGCAGTTAGTCACCCTCCCCCAGCAGTTAGTCACCCTCCCCAGCAGTTAGTCACCCTCCCCAGCAGTTAGTCACCCTCCCCCAGCAGTTAGTCACCCTCCCCCAGAGTTAGTTCACCCTCCCCCAGCAGTTTAGTCACCCTCCCCCAGCAGTTAGTCACCCTCCCCAGCAGTTAGTCACCCTCCCCAGCAGTTAGTCACCCTCCCCCAGCAGTTAGTCACCCTCCCCCAGCAGTTAGTCACCCTCCCCCAGCAGTTAGTCACCCCTCCCCAGCAGTTAGTCACCCTCCCCAGCAGTTAGTCACCCTCCCCCAGCAGTTAGTCACCCTCCCCCAGCAGCTAGTCACCCTCCCCCAGCAGTTAGTCACCCTCCCCCAGCAGTTAGTCACCCTCCCCCAGCAGCTAGTCACCCTCCCCCAGCAGCTAGTCACCCTCCCCCAGCAGCTAGTCACCCTCCTTCCACGTTGGAGGGGACTCAGGCTCCTGCGGAGTTTGTCCCCTCGTTAGTGAGGGGCTGTTCGGGAAATGGGTCGTGCTAGGCGGCGGTCAGAACAGGGGAGGCTCCCTCCGTGCAATGCTTTTTAATGCTAGGTCGATCAGGAACAAGTTTGGCGAGCTACGGGCGCTCTTAGCATCAGAATACCAGGATATCGTTGCTATCACCGAGTCCTGGATTCATACTGATCGTAGGGACTACATTGGGGAGTTCGAAATTCCCGGGTATAGAATGTTTCGCAAAGACGGCACCCGTGGGGAGGGGGGTGGGGTACTAATATACGTCAGGGACACGTTGAGTCCGGTTGACTGCCAGTTCCGGTCGGAATGGGAGCTGCTTGGCGTCGATCTGAATGTGGGAGGGACAAACTATAGGTTAATCTTGGTGTACAGACCTCCGCATCTCCTCCTCGAGGAGGATACAGCCCTGTACACCGAACTCAGTAGCCTGCTAGGGGATAGGGTGTGTGTGTAGTTTTAGGAGACTTCAACTGTCGCGGCATAAAGTGGGAAAACAGGACTGCCGATGCTGAAGGGAGGAGGCTAGTTGACTTTGCTGATGAGAACTTCCTCACCCAGCTTTGTGTCATCCGCAAACTTTGAAACTGTACTGACTAGGCTGACATCTAAATCGTTAATATATATAAGAAAAAGCAAGGGGCCCAATACAGAACCCTGAGGAATGCCACTCGCTACATTAGCCCAAGACAACTCCACTCCATCAATGACCACCGTCTGTTTCCTACCTTGCAACCATTCTTCTAGCCAATTTATTACTACACCTCCGATTCCATGAGCCTTAGTTTTTTCAATGAGTCTTTTGTGTGGCATGGTGTCAAACGCTTTTTGAAAATCTAAATACTACATCAACCGCCCGATGTCTATCGTAAACGTCAACCACGCTTTTGAAAAATTCTAAAACATTAGTTAAGCAAGATTTGTTTCGCCTAAAACTGTGCTGCGTATTTCTAACTAGTTTATGCAATTCTAAGTGTTTGACTATACGATCCC
Organism: Bathynomus jamesi; assembly: GCA_023014485.1. Classification (NCBI taxonomy): domain Eukaryota; kingdom Metazoa; phylum Arthropoda; class Malacostraca; order Isopoda; family Cirolanidae; genus Bathynomus; species Bathynomus jamesi. The sequence goes on from JAJOZX010005137.1 coordinate 111,754, forward strand.
TAATTATTGATTCCAGTAGCTTACCTACAACAGACGTTAAACTGATTGGCCTATAATTTCCCGCTGCAGGGTAATTCCAGGACAAATAGACAAATGAAAGTGCCAAATGTACACTTCACAATCTCCAAAATTCATGAAACATGGTGTGAGGGTTGGTTTTGGTCCAAATTACAGAAATCTGAATTTTTTTGAAAATTGGTCAAGTTGGTCAAATTTTATGGCTTGACCAAATTTTGGCCAAATGAAAAAACCAACAATTTTCAAATGTAAATATCTCAGATGCTAATTGTGGTAGCGTAATAAGTCTTAAATGATAAAATATGTAAAAGGTTTTTTGGAAAAAATGTCAATTTTTTTTTTTTTTTTTTTTTTTTTGGCAGTGAAGATATCATTTTTCAAAAAAAAGACCAGGAATAAAAAATGTTTATTTGATGTATGTACACCATAATAAGTAATAAAAAGTCTGCTTGTAATTTATTATAAGGCTCAAAACTGAGTTTGAAATTTTTTTTCAGATGACAAAGATTTATTACAGACTTGTTGGTCCAAAAAAAGATAATTTTCAATTCATATAAAAAATACATGTAGATAAACCAAAGGAGAAAAAATCTTTTAAAATATATGTACAATGTACATACATAACCTCTCTTATATTTAGGGACAGAATATATTGACAATAATAATGTTTAATTTATAAAGCGCTTATCAGAGTATAAAATACTCTTCCTAATACTACATGTACACAAGTCTTTGAGAATGAATTAAGAGATATTATTCTTATCTAGTGAATCCAAATTTTAGACACTAATAATATAATAATAAGAAAAAAGAATTTGAAAAGATTTTTATAACTATTAAGTAGATAACACAAATCTTAGATAAAAATTTTAGAAATATTATATAGACAATCTTAAATAGTATATATTCAATAGAATTTATTTTATCTTCTTTGAAAAGTTATTTAATTCTTGAAGCGGAAAAATGTATTGTATTCTTGTTCCTCCTCGTAAACTTGCTTCAATACTCCCAAATATATTTTCTGTTGGAACGTGACAATCATCATCTTGTGCAGGAAAAATGTATGAGGGACGTACGCCCGAAGGATGGAGAAATTTTATCAGAAAATCATCATATTCACAGTCAAAGGACTGGACTAATCCAAGCCATAGTTTATTTTCATACATACAACCCACAAAAGAGCCTGTTTCAATTTTGCGTTGAGAGACAGTACTATGTTCTTGCCAAAGCAGAAACTCTAATGAGCTCTCTTATTTCGACTGACTGTGCACTCTGAGAGAGTGGATAAACCTTCAACAAATTCTTGGAAATTTGGACGAAGCAATGTAATTGTTGAGTACCTTTGATAGAAGTAATAGGTTCACTCAGACGTTTTTGCAAAGAAAGCTCTACATCTACAACTTTGTAGAAGCCTTTATCTGTTTTTGTCCCGGCTTCAATCCAGCTGTAAAACAAATTCATGAATTTAGGTTGCGTGAAATAATCAAATATCAAATATTTTGTATATATGTATTCAAATGCTGATGCTAATATTTAAAAACAGAAAACTACGAATTTGGCATTAAGAAACAAATGTCCTGAACGGAGTCTCTATTGTTTTATTACCTGTTTTAATAGGGCTTTCATCAAATAAATGTAAAATATTGTCGCTGAGCAAATCTTTATTGAATTGCCTGTCTTGAACGACAAATTCTTCCAATGGTGGTGGATTCGTGGAATCGCTACTGCTTCGCTCCATAGATTCGTTAAGTATGTCTGGCTCAGGTTCCGGCTCTTTGGATGAACGTTGAACATGTTCTAATACAATTGGCTTCTTTTTAATTGTGACATAGCAATTGCTGCATAGTAATTGATTTTCTTCCAAAATTCCATAGCTTGCAGCTGCCATGGCAGAGTTTACTTTTTTGATGTTACAGAAAATTCTTCTTGAGTGTTTTTTCATAGGATCGCAACAAAATTTTGTTTTGAGGCATTTTAAGGGTTAGGTAAATTTACGTATACTAGAAAATTAGGTATATACTGAAAATCTGGAAAGAAAACAAAAAATTGTTAAAAGTTGGAGGATTTTTTTTTTAGTAATTTTTTTTCATAATAATCGTCGATAAGCTGACTTTTTATTACTTATTATGGTGTACATACATCAAATAAACATTTTTTATTCCTGGTCTTTTTTCGAAAAATGATATCTTCGCTGCCAAATCGCCAAAAATAAAAATAAAAAATTCCAAAAAATTTTAATTTTATTTTTGTTACCCTAAAAAAATGATACATATTTAGAAACTACAGTTAATTTTACATATTTTATCGTTTAAGACTTACTACACTACCACAATTAGGAGCTGAGATATTTACGTTTGAAAATTATTGGTTTTTTCATTTGACCAAAATTTGGTCAAGCCATAAAATTTGACCAACTTGACCAATTTTCAAAAAAATTTAGAAATTTGTAATTTGGACCTAAACCAACCCTCACACCAAGTTTCATGAATTTTGAAGAGGTGACCGTGTACTTCATTTGTCTATTTCTCATAGAATTACCCTGCACCTTTATCGCCTTTCTTAAAGATAGGTGTTACATTTGCTAACTTGAAATTATCTGGTATGGACCCCTCAGAAATAGACGCATTAAAAATCTTTGTCAGCGGCACAATAATGCTATCTTTTAATTCTTTAGTTGTATGGGTATATGTAATATATGTGTATATATATATATATGTATGTGTATATATGTATATGTGTATATATATGTGTGTGTACACTCAGACACACACACACACACACTCTGGCCCGCAAAAGTATTTACGAATCATAAGTTGTAATATACAGGTAAACCTCGCGTAACGTGGTAATGTGGATGTGGGACTGGTAAAGTGGCCGTGTAGAGTGAATTCGCGTAAAGCGAACTTAATAACCAATGGGAAAAATTTAAATTGTCCCATGACCTCCAAGAATTCTGGATAATTTGAAGCCGCATCAACATTAGCACTAGTGGCTTTGCCAACTATTTTAACATTATGCAATTCTGCTCGACTTTTGAAACGCATAAACCATCCTTTACTAGCGGTAAAAGCTTCACATTCTGTGTACTTGCTGCTTTCTCGCAATACAGACATTAACTTTAAAGCCTTAGCTGCTTGCAGTACTGACAGGAATTCTTTTTTGATTGCAATCCTCTAGCCAAATTTGAAGTAAACGTTCCATTTCCACCATAATTGGTTTTCTGTTTTGAGTGCTATTTAATGAATAGGTAGTTGAAGATACTTTACCTTGTTCTTTGTACTCGTCAGTTCTTTTCAAAATGGTTCATACGTAGATTCAGCCAGGCCAGGCCACGTGCTGTGATTTTGGTGCATCATATAAAAATACTGTTCAAGAAATGTTTAGACTCTTGGTTGCTCTACTGCTGTAACTGATTCTTAGCCCTCGCAAAGTGAGACCTGGTGTATTTTTTCAAACCGCATTAACTGCATTTCGTGTATATTGAACTCGCGTTAAGCGAGGTTTACCTGTATTTGGAATTAGAATGTATATATAATAAGATATTTATTTGTAATTTAATAATATTTGATATATTTGACAATAAAATAGGTTAATAAAAGAAAAATATCATACTTATTTGTAAAAATTTATTTATGAAACTTATAAAATTAGTATCCTGTATGACCACCTTTGTTCTTTCGGACTAGTTCAAGATGCTGAGGCATTGAGTCAACCAACTTCATGCATGATTCAGGACTGATTTTATACCGCTCTTCTTGAACTCCCCATAAATCTTTATTTTTTGCCTTCTCTTGTTCTTACTTTTCTATCAAGCTCATCCCAAAGATGTTCAATAGGATTTAAATCTGGACACACTGATGGCCATCCTAGCATTTTAAACTCTTCTTCTTCAAGCTTACTGTAGAGCTGTTTTAGTGATTTAGCACTATGCTTAGGATCATTATCCTGTTGAAATATGAAGTTTGCATAATCTCCATGAAGTTCTTTAGCAGCTGGGATTGCAATATTAGTGAATAGATGTTTGAATACATATTGATCCATGTGTCCATTTTCATTCCCAGTGATCTGGTGTAATTTTCCAACTCCCTTTGATGAGAAGCAGCCCCTCACATTGATTCCCCCACCTCCTTTTTTCACCGTTGGAATAAGGCATTCATTCTTATATTCTTCACCAATTCATCTATTCACAATTTTCCTGTTTATCACTACCAAAAATTTTGAATCTGCTTTCATCACTCCATACAATTTTTTACCAGTTCTCAGCATCCCAAGCTTTGTGTTGAATAGCAAATTCTAATCATGCTATCACATTCTTCTTTGACAAAGGGTTTTTCTTACTCACTCTAGCAAATACATTATTATCCATTAACCTCCTCCTCACTGTATCAGCACTAACTTTTGTTTCTCCCACTTTCACTATTTCTTTACTCAAGTCATTTGCTTTCATAAATCTATTCTCCAAAGCCAGAAATTTTAGATATCTTACACCATGCTCTGATAAAACCCTCTTTCTTCCAGTTTGGAGTAACTTACATGTACAGGTATGCCTCATTTTACGCCGGAGTTACGTTCGAAGGAAACACTGGCATTAGCTGAAGCGGTGCAAAATGAGAGAGAATTATAATGTATTTAAATGAGATAGGTTCCTACATGACAAAAAGTGACCCCTATTTATCAATGTAAATACATAAAATAAAATAATAATTAAGTAAATAAATAATAGTTTTAATAAATAATAATAAAATACTAATAATAAAATAAATATTTTACTTACATTGGTTCTTTGGAGCCACGGCTGGAGTGATAACACCACTGTCTGGCCCCTTCATTGATGTTCTTTGACAGTGGCTTGATGGGGCATCATTAATGAGATGGGCCTGGTTGAGGATCGTCTGGGTCGATGTCCTCTGTCGTTTCTTTCTCCTTGTCCTCTGTTGGTTCTTTCTCCTTTTTGAAGAATTGCAGCAATGATGTCTGGCGTGACATTCGTTTCCTCTCCTCCAAGATGATGTAGTACGACTTCAACATTCTTGTCACTCTTCTCTGAACAGTTGAGCTGCGCTCCCAGTCAGGATCATTATCACAGAGTTTGGCAACAGCTGCTAATTGTTGCCAAAGCATCTTGAATTGTTTTTGTTGTGAGAGTCCTGATTGGCACAAGTTCCTGGATTTCTTCCTCCTCACTCACTCACCTGTTGAGCCAGTTCTTCAAGATCTTCCTTCGAGAGTGGCTCCCCATGACTATGTAGCACGTAGGGCGGGTCATACTATGCATTTTTTTTAAATCAATGGAGAGGGGTGTTCAAATGACATATTTTGGTGTATAGAACACAATTCTGAAGAAAATATTTAATTCTGATAACCCTAACCTACATCATGCAGTTGCAGTGATTATATTAATTATTGATTATTTTACTATTGTAGTTACCCCAGAATATGTCTCCTCACATTTTCTATCATTGCTGCTCACGTTATCTCTCATAGAGCATTGTTCTAACTAATTCATATAAACACATATAATGTAATTCATAATAATAATAATATTTAAATACTCAAATAAAAAGGTGTGCCATTCCACTTAATTGTAATTATCATACAGTTTGGTATATGAAATATTTTGACAGTTTTCTGGCGCGCATAAGGCCATTTCTGAGCCACCTTTCTCAGAGGCTAGAATGACAGAAAGAGGACAGAAAGAGAAGGTTGGAAGTAAGGGACCCCACCAAATAGGGGGTCCTGATCTACCAGAGCACAAGAGACAGTGAGGACATTGAAAAGGCAGTGGATGGAAAGAAGCAGAGAAAAGGAGAAGGAGCAAGGAGGAAAGTGCTGCAGTAGCAGAGAAGGCAGCCAGGAAGGATGTTAAGAGATTTTTGGCAGATGGTGATGAGGATCTGGAATTGGAGAGAAGTGGTGATGAAGATGAGTTTGTTCCTGAAGTTGAGCTCTTCCCTCAAACTGACCCTGAGCCAGTAGCTTCGGCAAAGGTACAGAAAAACTATGATGAGATTCAAAACATTGCCCTTGCTAGTGTAAGGTATGGCATAGGGCTGAGGCCAACTGCAGCAATAGCAACAGCAGCTCTGATTGACGCAGGAATCATCACAGAAGACAATACAAGTAAAGTGATTGATAAGAGCAAGGTCAAGAGAGCACAGGAGAAGTTGATGAGAGAGCTGGGGGAACAGTTCGAGAAGAAGTGCAGGGAGGAGGGGGGGATCTCTTGCATCCTCTTTGATGGGTGAATTGACCTGACCAATGTGATGATGGAAGCTGAGGGCAGTGACCAATCTTTTCCCGCAAAGATCAAGGAAGAACACTATAGTATTGTTAGTGAGCCTGGCAGCTACTATCTGTTCCACTTTACCCCAGAGAAAGCAACTAAAGAGGAGTCACATGCGGAGAAGATTGCTAAGGTCCTGTTTGCCTGGCTGAAAGAGAGGGGTTATGATAAGACCTTGTTGGCCATTGGAGGAGACTCAACAAATGTCAACACTGGTGTGAAAGCTGGAGTAATGCGGAAGCTGGAGCTGCACCTGGGGAGAAAGCTGGTCTGGTTGGTGTGCAACCTGCACACTGTTGAACTTCCCCTGCGCCATCTCATTGTTGACCTTGATGGCCCTACTCTGTCAGACAAAAAATATCCGGGCCAATAGGAAAGCTCCTTGATTCTGCTACAGACTTTGATATCAATCCAAACTTCACCCGAATCTCTGTTGGCCCTCCACTGATCAAGCTTCCTGACAAGGTCATTCAAGATCTCTCAACTGATCAATACTATGGCTATAAAATTGTCTGTGCAGTCAGGGATGGAGTACTTCCTGCAGGGCTGGCTCTGTTAGAGATAGGACCAGTAAACCACAGCCACTGGCTCACCACAGCGAACAGACTTCTCAGGCTCTGGGTGTCAAAGCACGGACTTAAAGGAAAGAACCTGAAGATTCTGCAATTCATTGTGGAATTCATCATTGGAGTGTATTACCCATGTTGGTTCAACGTGAAGGTCAAGCACTCCTGGATCGAAGGGCCTAGGCACATCCTCTTTCAGCTGGACTGCCTCAAGTCCCAGAGAAAGGAGGTGCTGGATATTGTGATGCCAACTGTGAGAAGATCTGCTTGGTATGCCCACAGTGAAGTCATCCTCCAAACACTACTCTGCTCTGAGGATCAGAAGGAGAGGATTGAAGGGGTGGAGAGAATCCTGGCCATCAGGGGAGAGGGGGACCCGGACACTCAGCTGGGGGACTCCTCTGTTAGGAGCAGAAGGACACCTGACATCAATTGTGATGCTTCCAGCATCGGTGACTTGATCAGCTGGTCAGAAGGTGTGTCAGAGCCACCTCTCACCTGCTCTCTAAGCACCTCAGAGGTGAAAAACTTCATCAACACCCCCATGGAGGTGCGCAACTGGCCTTGCCACACACAAAGCATTGAGAGGGTTGTTAAAATGGTGACTGAGGCTTCTGCTAAGTACTTCTCACAGGAAAAGAGGGATGGAGGGATCAGGGCTCAGGAGACCAGTAGGAAGCTGATGTCCAAGTCTGAGTCAAAGCAGGATTTGTGCAACCTGGCAAAGTTCAAGATGTCAGGAGAATGATCTTTGTAATTATATCCAGTGATATACATGCAGTTCACCTATTAATAAATATATGTAAAGTTGATTTGGCCTTGTCAATATAAATGATTTACCTTATATCTTTTAATATATTATAAAGGGGTTCAAAAGGGTAAAATTGGCAATTTAGAAATACAAAATGATGTAGGTTAGAGTTATCCTATCCAAAAAAGCAGCTCATATTTGAATTCCCCATGTAAAAACATAATTTAGACACCCCTGATGGTAGGATTTCCTTCAGATTCATGTCACCTGAGTACAACCTGCCCTAATGTAGCAGCTCACCAATGTCCTCCTCCTCAACATTGTCAAGTCCAATATCTTTTGCCATCCTGGTGACATCATCATTCACTCGTTCAACAGGCTCAGATCCAGGAAAGTCAGAAATGCAATCAGGCCACAACTTATGCCAGATGCCATGCATGCAGGACTGCGAAACTTCATCCCAGGCTGCAGCAATGTTTGAAATCCCCTTCAGGATATTGTAGGACTTCCAGTAGTCCCTCACCAACACAGAATCAGATGCCTGCACTGCCTCGACAATTCCCCTGAAGGTTGTGCGTAGGTAATACGCCTTGAATGTAGCAACAACACCCTGGTCCATTGTGCGCTGTTTAAGCGCATGAAACACTCAGGGATGGGCAGTGAGTGAATGAAAGACTGCTGTGTTGCATGTCACATCGCACTGTATTTTCTTTGTATTTTAAATTTTTTTAAGGTTGATTTCGCAAACTGGCGCTATTCTGAAACAACGTAAAATGAGGCATACCTGTACTTCCTTGGTAATACATTTCTTATGGTATCTGACTCTACCTTCACTTATCTTCAGCATGTTTGCAATACTTATATTGGAATAATTACCCATTTTAACAAGAGCAGTCAATTCTCCTAACTCTTGGCTTAGATAACTTGCATGTCTTAATCATTCCTCTCAAATTGGAAATATATAAGTAAAAATTTCATTTAAACAGCGTTAAAATGAACCTTCCCCTATCGAGACTGACAGCACACTAAACTGCCCATAGTCTGTGCTGCTAATTTCAAAATTAGAGGACTTAATTTAGCGATGCCAAATTATAAAAAAAATTGAAGAAACTGTATGGGAATTAATTACAATGACTTTCAAAGTGGAAAAATATTGTATTTAATCAAATAATTACTGTTCTGTACTAATTTGTGTGTTCTACATAACCTAAATTACCATAAAAATATATTAACATAAAATAAATTTTACTAAATTGCAAAAAATAAAGCTACCATTAATATCTGGATAATATTTCTTAATTCGTAAATACTCTTGTGTGTGTGTGTGTATGTATGAGAGAATTTTTTTTTTATTAAATCACTGACAATGCAGTTTATAGCCTATGATTTAGTAATATAGCTATACTATAATTGGCCATACAGGGTCAACCTACCCTTAACATTTTTAAAATTTAGTTATGAAAGTGAATGACATTATTTCACACTGAAACAAATCTTATTTCCAGGCACACTTGGAACAACTGACTTTGTGGATAAATCAGATGGAACAGTTTTCTTCAGAACTTGTTGCAGAGAAAGAGAAAAGTTAATATTTCAGATAGGAACATGTCACCCACAAAGAGCACTGAAAGTGGCTAAGCTTGTGTAAGAAATTTTATATATATACAGTGTATATGTATAGTTGTCAAAAAAAAATTTTTTTTTTTCATCTAACAGAAAATCCTCTTTATATAGAAAATAAATATATAGTTTCAAGAAATTACTTTTTATGTTGTGAAAACATAAAACATATATATTTAAAATATATGATACTTTCTTTTAATTGAACCTAGACCAACAGGCAACAGCAAAGGCTCGATTAATTTTTCTAGCTTTTTATATTTCAGACCAAAAATATATATAATTATATAGACAAAAACCCCCTCCCCGCGGGCGGTCTTTCTGGGGTGGATCGCCCGCGGGCTCCTGCCTCCATGTGGCGAGGGGGGTCAGCCGCGGCTGGGGGCCCTGCCGGGTCCCCGCCCGGTTGCGAAGTGGACTTTTAGCATACCCTGCTATCCTACAGCCCCCTCTTTCCTGTCTTCCCCTCTTTACCCTCTTCCTTGCCCCCTCTGTTTTTTCTGCTTTCTCTGTTCACTTCGCGCGCCCCGTGGGCTGCCGGGGCTGGTCGCTGGGGGTCTCGCCCCATGGCCGGGGCCGGACTAAGTTGGCTGGTAGGGTGCCCAGGCCTGGGACCCTGGGGGGCCTTGGTCTTTGCTGCCGGCGGGGGGAGAACTCTCGACGCTGCAAGGGCCCCTTTTGAAACGGGGGTACCTGCATGGGACGAGGCACCCACCCCCGCCGGCGTGCGCTTGGTCCCCTTGGGCCCCGGGTAATCGGTTCCCCGCGGCCCCGGGCGCGAAACTACAATAAAAATTTTCTATGGAAACACTTACAACTCTAATGGACCTCGTTGACGACCCGGCTTGTGCATCTGACCTCCCTCTGACTACCTCTTTGGACCGTGGGTCTGGTAAGGGCAGTCGGCAGCCCTCGCCCACCCCGTCTGCTCTTCTTGCCGACGCCTCCTCTCCCTCTCTTCCCCAGGCTCGTGGCGCCGCTGCCCGACCCCCGCCAGTAGCGGATGGACCTGCAGTGGACCCCCCGACCCCTGGATCCCCCCATATTCCACGTCCCGATAGGGACCCACCTGCTTTTTCGCCCTCAGGTGGGAGGCCCGCGGCCCCGGTCGCCTCCCACTCCGGTCGGGCCTCATCGCCCCCGGCCCCCTCGGCCCCTGGGGGACGTGGGACCCGACGTCGCCGTCCGCCTTTCTCGTCTTCTCGCCCCCTCGAAGTTCCGGTGGTGTTTGGCCAGACGGCTTCACTCGGCCTTAGGACGATGGACAAGTTCCTCGTCCTCCGCCCCTCCTCCTCCAAGCCCCTCCCCACTAACCACGAACGTCTCTTTCGAGCGATCCATGGGAAGACGGGGACGGCGCGTTTTGACCTTCGGCCTCAGAGGGATGGCTCCATTTTGATAAGGTCGCGTTCCTCTGCCGAAACCTCCTCTCTGCTCGCTATCCCCGATGTCCTGGGCTGCGGGATCACGGTGACTCCCCACCCCCGCCTCAATCAGTGCCAGGGCACAATTTACGCTGCTCGTCTTCTACCCATCCCGGTGGAAGACCTCCAGATTGACCTCGCCTCCCAGGGTGTTGTGAGGGTGTACCGCTTTCCCGACAGATCGCGGTCCCCAACTGCCCCTTCTCCTCGCCTGCTCCTCACTTTCGACTCACTGGTGCCCCCCGTTTCGGTATTCTGGGGCTTTGGTGAGAGACGAGCGTGCGAATTCTCAGTACGACCATACGTGCCAGATCCTACGCGCTGTTTTCAGTGTAATAGGTTTGGCCACGTGAGCAGCTCCTGCCGTCAGCCGGCCCCGTTGTGTGTCCGCTGCGGCGGCCCTCCCCACCCCTTGCCCTGTACTGCTCCGCCTTCCTGCACCAACTGCCATGGACCACACCCTGCTTCATCCCGCTCTTGCCCGTCCTTCCTCTTTGAAAGGGAGGTTCGGGCCCTCTGTTCATCAGAGTTTCTCAGCGCTCGGGAGGCGCGGGAGCGGTTGCGTGGCGGCGAGGCCCGGCGTGGTGCCTCGTACGCCGAGGCTCTCCGTTCCCGGACCCCGTCCTCACCGGCGGTTCCCAACGCGCCTCCACCCACCGTGTCCGCTACTCCCAGTCCATCCTCTGCCGCCCAGCGGACTCCTACCGCGGCTCCCCGTACACCAGCGCGTCCCCACGTGCTCCCTCCGCGAACGCCGATGCTTCGTCGGCAACCCCCCCTGCCCCTTCTACGCCCTCTCCACCGGCGCCTTCGGCCACCCCCATTCCGGATCGTGACCCGCCGTCACCCACGCGGGCCGCACGACGGAGGGATAGGGGCCGCAAGCGCCGCGCCAGTGGTGACCCCGAAAGGTTCGAGCCATAAGCCTCGCATCACCTTCCTCTCCTAAACACAAACGCCCCCTTCGCCCTACCGCCCCGGTGTCCTCACCGTCCCCACTGCGCAACCGTTATGCACGCTCCCCCCTGGGGTCCCCGTCGGCCCTCGTGGTGGGGCTGAGATACACCCCTCTCCGGCCCGGTCGATGGACCCACTGGAGGGGGAACTCGCCCGCCTGGTCGGCGTGGGTGGGACGTGCACGCCCCCGCGTTTGACCCGCCCCATCTCTCTCCTCGACCTGCCAATGCCTCTGGGTGAGGTATTATTTTCCACTCCCCCTCGTAGTCCTGCCTCCCCCGCACCTCCGGTGAAGGGAGGGGCATTCTGGATACCTCTCACATCCCCTTCTCTGCATCGCTCTCCCCCGGACGTCCGGGAGACTCCTCCTCTGGAGGACTTGCCGGCGTCTGGTTCCACATCGCCCCCTCGTCGGGGGACCCTCGCCTTCGCCCTCGTTCGGCGTCCCTCACTGAACTCCGGGGCTTTCCGATTCCCTCTTTAATCTCGGGCCGCCCGATCGGCCCACCCACCCCATAATCATCCTTTACGCTGACCTTCCTACCCCTCCCTATACCTCGCTCCTGCAGTGGAACATCCGCGGGCTCCTGGTAGGCCTCGAGAGTCTCTCCTCTCTCCTGGCCTCCAGGTGTCCGGCGTGTTTCTGCCTTCAGGAGACGATTCTGGGATCCCGTTCCCTCCCTCGAGTGTCCGGTTACTGCGGGCTCCCTTCCCCGCCTCTCGATGGGGCGGGGAGGGGGGGCGCCGCGGTCTTCGTGCACCGCTCCGTCCCTTTCCGCCCCCTCCCGCTCCGTACAGTCCTGCAAGCTGTGGCCGTGCGCCTTTCTTGGGGCGCCAGCTCACGGTCTGCTCTCTTTACCTCTCCCCTAACGTACGCCCTCCACCCGATTCTCTCCGTGACCTAATTCTCCAGCTTCCCCGCCCTTTTCTGATTCTCGGGGACTTCAACAGTCGGGACCCGGCCTGGGGGGACGTTTGCTCCACCTTTCTCTCCGGGACCCTTCTCTCCCTTATGGACGAGCTCGAGTTCACCTTTCTGAACGATGGCTCCCCAACCTGCCTTCACTCGGCCCATGACAGTTTCACCTGTATCGACCTTTCCCTGGTTTCCCTCGAAATCGTGACGGAGTTCACCTGGGAGGTCCTGCCGGATTCTTCCGGCAGTGACCATTTCCCAGTGTGTCTTACCCCGACCCGTCTCCTCCCCCCACCTCTGTCCGCCCGCGCTGGCTGTTCGCCCGAGCAGACTGGGCCTCATACGCGAGGGGCACGGCGATCTCGCCATCAATTCCTGCCTTTCCCTCCGTCAATGAGGCCCTCGCCTTCCTCGAGAGTAAGATCCTCTCGGCTGCCGCCAGTTGCATCCCCCGTACCTCTGGCTCCCCCAGACCGCGAAGCGTCCCATGGTGGACCCCAGAGTGCTCCCATGCCGTTCAGGAGCGGCGCCGTGCCGGCCGCCGCTTCTACCGGACCCGCCAGCTGGAGCACAAGATAGAATTTCAGCGCCTGAAGGCAGTGGCCCGTCGGGTCCTGAAACTGGCCCGGCGTACCTCCTGGCGGAGTTACGTGTCCGGGATCTCCTCCTCGACTGCCCCCTGACTGTTTGGCGCAAGGTGCGTAGCTTTGAGGGGACCCGTGTCCCCCCTCGACCCCCGGTGCTTCGGGTCGGGGACGACGAGTTCGTGTCCGATCCGGAGGCCGTCGCGAACGCACTCGCGGCGCACTTTGCAGCCATCTCCAGTTCCGATTCCCCCCACTCCCGCCGCGACCCACCGGAATTTCCACCTCATAGGATGACCCCTATAATCACCTCTTCCACATGACAGAGCTTCGGGAGGCCCTCCGCCCCCGGCCCCGATAATATCCCCTATGACTTTTACGGCATCTCCACCCCTCTGCTCTCAGCTTTCTACTGGACCTCTATAACCGGATTTGGTTGGAGGGTTCATTTCCGGACCGATGGCGTGAGTCCATCGTCGTCCCCATCCCGAAGCCCGATAAAGACCCCTCACTCCCGTCGAACTATCGCCCCATTTCCCTAACATGCTGTGCCTGCAAGGTGATGGAGGCGATGGTCGCCTCGCGGCTGTCCTTTACCTTGGAGGCGAGTGACCAGTACCCTGCTACCCAGGCTGGTTTCCGGCGCTTCCGGTCTACCACCGACCCCCTCCTTCTCCTTAGCCATGACGTGCAGGAGGCTTTCTCCCGGCGTCAATTTGTACTCGCCGTCTTTTTCGACCTCCAGAAGGCCTACGATACTACCCGGCGGAGCGCGGTCTTCGACTGCTTACGCTCCCTGGGTTTCGTAGGCTTTCTCCCTTCCTTTATTTATAACTTCTTGTCCGCCCGTTCTTTCCGCGTCCGCATCGGTTCTGCCCTCTCTGACCGCTTTCCGTTGGAGGAGGGTGTCCCTCAGGGTAGTGTCCTTAGCGTCTTGTGTTTCTCACTCGTGATGAACACAGTCGCTACGGTCCTGCCTACATCCGTTCGTAGCTCCCTCTATGCCGATGACCTGGCTATCTATTGCTCTGGCCGCCTCCCGTCTTTGGCTGAACGTCGGCTCCAGCTAGCCATCAATGCGGTGGTTCGCTGGGCGTCCTCGGTTGGCTATGCTTTCTCACCTCTAGTCTTCAGTAGCTTTCTCCGTCCTCGGCGCCTCCGTCTGTCGCATACCTTCGCTCTTACCCTTGCCGGCACTCCTCTTCCCCTCGTCCCATCCGTTAGATTCCTGGGTATGACCCTCGACGGATTTTTCGGTTGGGTTCCACACCTTAGGCGGTTGCGGCAAACATCTCGCCGCACCCTCTCCCTTTTGGGTCATCTGTCCCACACGACCTGGGGGGCGGACAGGCGTACTCTGCTGCGCCTGTACACCTCCCTGGTGCAATCCCGTGTCGACTACGGCTGTGTGGTCTACAGTTCCGCCTCCTCTCCGGCACTCCGTATGCTGGATCCTCTTCTCCACCGTGGCCTTCGCCTGGCGTCGGGTGCCTTCCGCTCGTCCCCTGTCGCTAGTCTTCAGGTGGACTGTGGACACCCCCCCCTGGCCCTTCGCCGGGGCCTTCTCATGGCGAAATGTTACCTTCGCATCTGCCGCCTCCCGAAGTCTCTACTCTTCTCCGCGATCTCCCAGGCGCTACCCCGGCCTGACACGTGGCATTTCGCTGCCTCTCTGGCCGAGATTTTCTCGTCCCTGGGGATCCCCCCCCCTCTATTCTGCCGTTCTCCTTCGATCTGTCGCCCCCCTGGCGGACCACCCCTATCTGCCGTTGCCAGGCGCTCCGTGGCCTGCGTAAGGAGTCTCTTCCTGCCGTCCTCCGGTCTTCTTTTCTGGCCCATCTTCCCGTCCATTCGGACGACGTTCCCGTCTACACCGACGGCTCGCGCTCCCCTGCAGGTGTCGCGGCCGCCGTCTTCTCTCCGTCATTGTCACCTACCTCCCGGGGTATCCCCCTGCCGGTTCAGGCCTCCATCTTTTCCGCGGAGCTCTTTGCCCTTCTGGAAGCCCTCCGTCTGGTATCGGGTTGTTCGCGGTCCTCCTGTACCATTTTTTCGGACTCGCTGAGCGCCCTTCAGGCGCTCGAGCGCTATGATTCCCCGGACCCCCTCGTACGCCTTATTCAACAGGAGTACCATGTCCTGCACACCATTCACCGGATCCGGGTCACCTTTTGCTGGGTTCCCGCCCATGTTGGTGTTTCCGGTAATGAGGCGGCGGACCGCTTAGCCCGGTCCGCCGCCTCGCTGCCTCCCCTCCCCCGCCCGCTCCCCTTCTCAGACTATGTGCAGGTCTTTCGTTCCTTTTACGATCGCATGTGGCAACAGTCCTGGACGATGCCACCGGAAATAAACTCTGGTCCATCCGCCCCCGTCTGTCATATTGGGTGTCCTCTTTCCACCGCTCCAGACACAAAGAGGTCGTCCTTGCGCGGCTTCGCATCGGCCATACGCGCCTCACGCACGGCTATCTTATGTTCCGGCAGGAGGCTCCTCGTTGCGCCTCCTGCCAGTCGCCCCTCACCGTCTCTCACATCCTTGTGGAATGCCCAACCCTGTCGTCAGTACGTCGTCGCGCTTTTCCGTTCCTTTCTGATTTCCCCCTCCCCGAACGTTTACGCCTTATGCTCGCTGAGAGCCCTCTCTTCTCGCTTGACCGTCTTTTCCTCTTCCTCTCCCAATCTCGCATCCTATCTGAGCTTTAGGTGGCTTCTCACCTGTAGTCCGCTGTTCTCCCTTTTCTAGTGCCTTTTCTCCGTCTCCGTTTCTCTTTCTCGTATTCCGCCTCGCCATGATATCCGCTACCATATAGCGGGAAATGGCGGTAAACGCCCCAATACAAAAAAAAAATAAAAAATATAGACAAAAAAATTGCTAACTGTTATAAAAACAAAGAAAAAAATATCTAGCGTACATATAAAATTTTATATTAATTAATGTTAGGTCTAAGGCTATACAGTACCTAGTGTTTCTCAGCCTTTTTTCTGCTGGTAACTACATTTTGATATGAAAGATTCTTGACCCCCCTTCCGTAAATGATGATACAGCACATACTTCAACTACAAAATCAGTTTCTGAACTAGCTACTTACTGTGTAACAGTAGAATGTTTGGTAAGAGGTGGATACTTAATCCACTCAATGGAAGGGTGGTGGTGCCTAGCAAACTTGCAGGAAACCTACAGTACATGATAAATTAATTGAATGTTTTCCTGACAACAACTTAGTTGTCATTCCCATCAGAAGACTTGCATACATTTTGGTTAATACAGTAAAATGAGCATCTACAACTGGTGTCTGAAGCGTAGAAAATTTTAATTCCATTTGCAATCTCATATTTATGCAAAATGGTTTCTCATCAATGGTTGCAATTAAAGCAATGAAATTGACTATTTGTTACTCTGTGTTTAGTCTCTTTAAATGAATATAAGAAGATAAACAAATGCAAAGCAAAGCCTTCAAGAACTTAAATTTGAAGTTCTCAACCATCCAGCCTACAGTCCAGACCTGGCACCTTCAGGTTTTTACCTGTTTGGACCACTAAAAGACACTTTGAGAGGTCAGTGATTCCAAGGCAATGATGACCTGAAGGAGGCAGTGCATGACTGGCTACGCACACAGCCAAAAACATTCTTTTGTGATGGCTTTAGGAAGCTTGTAGATTGCTGGACTAAGTGTATTGAGAAACAAGGAGACTATGTTGAGAAGTGATGTGTTTATAATCTATCAGATATGAAAATAAAAAGTGTGGCTACTTATTGAATTACCCTTGTATATAGTTTACAATTCCAAACTTTAAATTTAGAACACTTCTGCATGATAACCATCATTCATTACTACAATGTGTATTCGATGCTCAGACTTCATTAGAATACAAGCAGGATGCCCTTGTGAAGTAGATCCAGTAACTTCAGATTTTATGACAGAATTCTGCCAGATATCTGCATTTTCTTTTTTGTAGGAAGGAGGGGCCAAGTGAGAATGTTTGCAAAAATGCTTCCCCACCCCTGATTGAGGAAGAAAGGAGGAAGAGAGCCAAAATCAAGGTTCAGGGTTTTTAAGATACCTGGACACTGTGTTTGAAAGATTGGAGATTGTAAACAAGGGGGAAAGATGGATTCAGGAAGATTGTTTCCAGAGTTGACTGGTTGAGTAGATGAAAGATTGAAAATACCATTTTAACCCTTTCATTGGAGGGTTGGAGAGAAAAAGAATGGGATTGTGTTAAAAGTTGGGTACTGCTGGCAGTACAAAAGGAGGAGGCATGCAGTTAGAGAGTTCAGAAGAGCATAAAGTTTTCTCTGACCCAATCAGAAATAGTAGAAAGATCAGAGGTCAGGTGCATCATAGCCATCCTATGCAAAGCACAGAGTGACTGTTGAGAGGGACACTTAATCAATTAATTTTTCTTTGATTGTACTGTGACACGAATGAATTATTTTAATATACTGCAGACACTTTTTCTTTTCCAAATAAGGGTTACTGGAGTTGACATGAAAAGTTAAGGAAAATTAGGTCTGGACAGTAGTTGGATGGGGACCATCCTCTTCATTCAGATTGTGTGGTGAACCATGGTTTGAACCCCATGTAAAGCTGTAGGTTTCCTCTGTCATATTAAACAACCTCCATCAAAACAAAAAAGATCTGTCTGTGTGTCTATATATGGAACCTTTCCTGGGTTTATTTTCAGAGAGGACCATGTGGCTGGAATCGATATAAACATGGGATGCCCAAAGGAATTCAGTTTGAAGGGAGGAATGGGAGCAGCTCTTCTCACACAGCCAGAAAAGGTACCTTACTCTACAGTACTTTTATTTTCCATCATTCATTTCAATTTTTAGAAAGTTTTGGTTGAATAAGGTAAACATTGTCATTTCTCTTCTCCAGTTTTGTTTATTAAAGTTGTATAGTTCAGTCAGACTTGTGTCCAGTAATTTGTGTGGTTTTTTGAAGCATGAAAATAAGTCCAGAGCATAGCAACTACAAACATAAACTTATGTTTGGGTTATTTGCCTGATTTTCAGGTTAAGGAAATACTATCAACTTTAACCCAAAATTTGAATGTTCCTGTTACTTGCAAAATCCGTATTTTATCTTCTTTGGAAGAAACACTGTCTTTATGCAAATTAATTGAAGGTTGTGGTGTGGCAGCCATTGCTATCCATGGCCGCACTAAAGAGGAGAGGCCAAACCACGTGAATCATAATGATGTTATTAAGAAAATTGCTCTTTCATTAACAATACCAGTCATTGCCAAGTAAGTTTTACATTTTGTTAATAAGCTGATAAATTAGTAAGGAGTAACATGCAGTCTTTGTAGCCCTCATAACTTAAGAGTATTCTGAAGATAATTTTGTAATTCTTTTGTTTATAATTTTGTAATTCTTTTGTATGTATACTTAACATGAGGTATGAGGGGTGGTAGGAAAATAAGTTTACACAGCATATAATTTCGTAGCTAAAGGACCTACATTGATTATGTTTGTATCAGGTGAATTCATTAATCATTGTTGGCAACACTGCATGTCGATTTGGCTGCCATCTACCATACATTGGTTATATATGAGTCAGTTGAACATGGTAGCTTGACTGGAACAGTGCCTTGCCTTATGGAGCAGTCCATGACATTTGTTTAATGGCCATTTGTAAACGTTCTAGTGTTGAACAATATGCAGTTGCATTGATTGTTGTGCCTTTTTGCATGAAGTCTGCAAGCAAAATGCCTTTGTGGTCCCAAAACATGGTAACCATCACTTTGCCAGCAGACCTCACAATCTTGAACTTCTTTGGTTGCAGGGACCCAGGGTGTTTCCATTCTATGCTGGCACATTTTGTTTCTGGAATACAGTGATGAACCCATGTCTCATCTCCTGTGATAATGCACTTGAGAAATTCTTGACCACTGACAGACTCAGAATATCATTGCAGAAATGACAGGGCACTGTTCCAGTCAAGCTGCCATGTTCAACTGACTCATATAACCAATGTACAGTAGATGGCAGCTAAATCAACATGTGTTGCCAACAATGATTAACAAATTCACCTGATACAAACACAATCAATGTAAGTCCTTTAGTTGCGAAATTATATGCTATGTAAACTTATTTTCTGACCACCCATTGTAAATAAATTAGGGTTTACTGCAATAGGGGTTAACATTGTCCCCAGCCATATAAATTTGAAGGGGGCATACTGGATTGCACCAGCCCATCTGTCTGTTTGTCACACTTTCATGTTTGTGCTATAACTCTTCAACTGCTCAACATAAAATGATGAAACTTTGTACAGTGCCCGCGAAAAGTACCCGATCACTCAAGAAAATACAATATTTTCCCTTAATATTCAGAGACACGTAATTCACTTTCTATTTGTTCTAGCGACATCTGGTAACTTTGAGGTTGCTCGCTGATATGAGAGCTATCCAACGCATTCTCAAATTAGTGTTCTGGTAGCCTTCGTTGCGGGTGGCTGTGTCTCAAATTTGTCAGATTTCACTGTTTGTGTAAATTTCTTGATATTTTTTTTTTTTTTACAGAAAGTGGTGTAAATAAAATTTATATATAATGTGTGCTAAAAAACAACTTAAGAGTGATTGTCGAGGTGCTATTGTTGCTTTGCATGCATGTGGGAAATCACAGAGACAGATAGCTAAGGAATTAAACATATCCCAAAGTACCGTTAATTTATGGGTTTCACGGGCTAAGAACAATGGTGGCCTAACCACGCCAGTCCCTAAAAAACGATCTGGCAGACCGAGAAAAACAAATTCGCGAACAGACAAAACTTATGAAATGTTTAGTATTGAAAAACCCAACAATAACTGCGAAAGAAATAAAATTTAATATGAATAATTTGTTATCTGGTGTTTCTGAATGAACTATCCAGGAGCGGCTCCAAAAAGAACTCGGATTACCATCTCGCCATGCTGCTAAGAAACCGTTCATTAATGAAAAAATGCGTAAAAAATGTGTCGCATTTTGTAAAAAATACATTCATTGGACTGTTGATGACTGGAAGAAGGTTTTTTAGCGATGAGTCAACATTTTTGACATTCAGAAGTTGTCCAAAAAAGGTTCGCCGGCCTATTGGCTCAAATAGGATGGACCCTAAATACACCCTAAAGACAATGAAACACCCTCCAAGTGTGATGGTTTGGGGTTGTTTCGGTTACTATGGGCGTGGAAACTTATATTTTCTTCCAAAGAACACAACTATGAATGGTGCATGGTATTTAGCAATGCTACAGGATAAACTTCTAATGGCAATGGCAATCCAAAGGACAAAAACATACATGCATGATGGTGCACCATGTCACAGGGCCAAAATAGTGACAAAATGGATTACTGACAATAAATTTGATATTTTGGATTGGCCTGGTAATAGTCCAGATCTCAATCCGATAGAAAATCTGTGGCTAATAATAAAAAAAAGGTTGAATGCCACGACACTGGCTCAGTCGAAAAATTACAAGAGGCCATCAAAAAGGTATGGTGCAAGGAAATATCAGTGGAAGTTTGTCAAAACTTGATTAAATCCATGCCAAAATGTCTAGAACAAGTCATCCAAACCAAAGGACAGATGACAAAATACTAATATAAGGTTAGTATACATTTAAACATTGTTTTTTATGTAAAAAATACAAATTTCAAGGGTGATCGGATACTTTTCGCGGGCACTGTACACAAGTGGATCATCACCAGGCAATATATCATGAGTCCTTGTATCAGATCCTTGCATCAAAAATCAAAGCTACAAGTAGAGGCCAAAGGTCAAATGGAACATTTTCACATCAGCACCATAAATTTTGAAATGCTCCATATAAATTGATGAAACTTCACTCTCATAGATCTTAAAACATTGTTTTTTGAAGGAGACTCTGGTCCCTGTATCAGAGGTCAGTCACAAATAGAGGTACATGCCATACCTTCTGAACCTCTCTATACAAATTGATGAAACTTCTTACATCTATGTATTATCACAATACAATGTGTTTTGAGCAAGAATTAGGTTCCTGTATCACAGATAGATATTGAAGAGCAAATGGAGGTGCTTCCCTTAACTTTTGAACCACTCAATATAAGTTTAGGAGATTGTAGACACCAATTGACCAGGGAAGTACTGGAATCCAACATGCTTCCAAACACATGCTTCTCTCTATTCTTCATTACATGTACATGCATCTTAGAACATGTTTTAAAACTTAAAAGAAAATGGCATCAACTTCAAGAGCCTTGGAGTGCCATAAGAGGGGATCATAAATGTCCCCACTTCTGGCTTCCCCACTGTGGATACTAGGAATGCACACCTGGGCAGTGGGGCTGGATCTGCTACCACCATTCAAGATGTTCTGGGCCTTTGCCTGATTCACTTTTCATAAACTTCAGCAACATTCATGGCCTTTCCTCAGATTTTCAATCTGTTGAACACCACTTCTCTAAAACTCGCCTTCTCACTGAAACTCAGTTGTCTGGGATGACCAACAACAACCCCTTTACTTTCTCTGAATTCAATTTCACTCCACAGCTGAATGTTGTATATATGTACTCAATGATCTGACTTGTTTTCATATTCCCAAACTTGAATCAATCCTCCGTATTTTATACTAGGGATGTACCGATATAGCTTTTTAGCCGATAACCGATACCAATAACTAAAAATAGTATTGGCTAATAACCAATACCAATATCCAGCTAGGGTTTATTAGTTTGTCATACTTTTGTAACATACAGTATTCATAATTTACTTTGTGGTGAAAATTTGGCAACAAAGCAATAAACCTTTTCATTAAAGATGGCAACACTGCATTAGATGTCATAGTTTTGTTTGTTATACAATTGGACTGTGGACTTATGTTGGGCTTAGTAAATGTATTTTTAACCAGCTAGCTGCGTTAATATTGTGAAGTATGACTACAAGATAGTTTTTTGGTTTGCTAGGCTTTATATCTATTTCTCAAAGGATTTACATTTGTTTGATTGGCTGTTTGAAAAGAAAATTGGGTTAAACTTGTGTGCTACATTTCTTAGGACATAGGCTATGATTGAAATAAAATAAAAGGCTATGATGAAAAAATAATGAGTTATGTGAAGTGTAAAAACAATAAAATATTAGAAATTTCATCTACATAGTCTTTTATTCATAATTTTGGAAAAAACATACTTTTGAAATATTGACTGATACCATTAAAAATCTACCGATATCACTGATACTGATATACCGGTACATCCCTATTCTATACCCTCTGGTTATGGCTTACATGCCAATCTCTAAAGTAATTAATCTGCACTCTTTACCTTTCTACTAATTCTACTCTCAAAATTCTTTGACTACCTCACTTCCAAAGTGGAATACATTCTATCCCATTCTCCTTTTGCTGAAATCTCTATTTTAGGAGATTTCATTGTTCACCACCACCTTTGGCTTTCCTCTCATTTCACTAACATCCCTGGTGAACTAGTTCAACTTTTCTGGCCTAAATGACCTAGAGGAGATTGTGTAGAACCCTACTTGTATCCCTGATTGCCTTGGAGATAGGCCCAAACTTTTGGATTTATTTCTCACCTCTCATCCTCCTCCTTACTCTGTCAAACATTTTTCTCCATTGGGCTTCTCCAACCACAATCTTGTATCTGTTTCCTGTCCTATCGCTCCAATTTGACCTTTGGGTCCTCCCAAGAGGAGGTGCCTTTGGCACCTTTGGTGCTGATGATTGGGAGGCACTTAGGCAGTACTACTATGATTTCCCTGGAACAGTTACTGCTTCCATGGCTGGGGCCCTTGTGAGTGTGCTGACTGTATCATGGAGGTGATTCTCTGTCTTGGAGACATACATTCCATATTCTATTCTTACTACTAATGCAAGAAAACCCTTGGTTTAACTTTACTTGTTCTAATGCTATCTGCAATAGAGAGGTGTCTTTCAAAAAATACTTGTCATTCAACTCATGATTCCCACTTAGCTTATATTTCTGTCCAAAATTGTGCAAAATCCATTCTTTGACTTCCAAAAATTCCTTTATCTGACAAAAATATAAAAATCTATCTAATTCTAATTCTTCTCTCTTTCTGGCACTTAGTTAAGAACCTCTCCAACAACTTTACTTCCTCTTCTTTCCCTCCTCTTTTTCCATTCTGACAGCTCAGTTGCTGTCTCTTCTCCTGACAAAGCTGAGTTCTTCACTCAAACTTTCACCTCCAACTCAACTCTGGACAACTCCAGTGCTGTTCCTCCATCTCCCTCTCCCTCTAACTTCATTATGTTTGAAATTAGAATCTCTTCCAAAGATGTCTTTTCTACCCTATCTGGGCTCAACTCTAGGAAGGTGTACAGTCCTGATGGTGTTCCTCCTGTTCTCAAGAATTATGCTTCTGTGATGACACCCTGCCCAGGCAGACTCTTTCATCTTTGTCTTTTATCTAGTACTTTTCCTTCTTGCTGGAAGTTCACTTTCATTCAGCCTGTCCCAAAGAAGGGTGACTGCTTTCAACCCTCCAACTATTGGCCAATTGCTTTGATTTCTTGCCTTTCTAAAGTTTTTGAATCTATCCTTAATAGGAAGATTCTTAAACAACTCGCTTCTCATAATCTTCTTTCTGTTCATCAGTATAGGTTTTGCAAGGGATGCACTACTGGCAGTCTTCCTGCATATATCTCTGACTGTCATCCTCCTTTCGGGATTTCAGTGACACTTTTGCTATTGCACTAGACATATCAAGAGGTTTTGATAGTCTGGCACAAATTTTTAATTTCAAAACTGCCCTCCTTTGGTTTCTGTCCTTCTATCTGTGCTTTCCTCTTTAATTTTCTTCCTTCCTTCTTCCTATAGCTGCGGTTGTAGATGGCAACTGTTCTTCTCCAAAAGCTATAAATAGTGGTGTTCTTCAGGGTTCTTTCCTGTCACCCACTCTTTTCCTTTATCAGTGATCAATGAACTATTAAGTTAACTTCTTATCCTATCCACTTCTTTGCCAATGATTCCACTCTTCACTTCTCCACCTGCTTTGCAAAGCATTCCTCTCAACAGTCACTCCATACTTTGTGTAGGATGGCCATGGTACACCTGACTTCTGATCTTAAAGCTGCTATCTCTGATTGGGGCAGAGAAAACCTTGTGGCTTTCAATGCCTTGAAAATTCAGTTCCTTGATCTGTCAACTTCTTAAATCTTCCACATGACTATCCCCTTACCTTCAACAATACACAATTCAATCCTTCCTCTTCCCTTAACATTCTTGGTGTTTCCTCTTCTCATAATATTTCCTGGAAAGATCACATATACTCTTTCCAAAACAGCTTCTGAGAGGTTAGGTGTGCTGTACTGGCTCTGCAGCTTCTTCACCCCCACTCAGTTGCTGTCTCTGTTCAGGGTGTCTTGTCCCCAGGGGTGTTTTTAAGATTTTGAATTGGTTGGGGCATGTTATGCCACAGAGGGCCTGGCTGGGCCTGGGCCCTGTTTACCACTTTTCCTTATTGGAAATTCTTGAAAAACACACTGTTTTCATTAATCACTACATATTTAAGTAAAGTTATTTCAACAAAAGTAAAAAAAAAATACAAACCACTGATTTTTGTAAACTTTATTGAGGATGCAAATATATAGAGCAGAAGAATTATAGCAACCAACTCACTCATGTACACAAAATTATATATAATTTTTTCATCTTAAACTTTTAAGGACAGATGACGTGTGTTACAACAATTTATTACCAATGACTTACGGGACATTCCACATCAAATGTACACTTTTTGGCAATTTCTACCACTCATCTCACTGATTTCTCTGATTTTTTTTTGTGTGATGATTGGGTTAGGTGTAGGGATGTACTGGATCACAATAGCCAGATAACCAGATATATCTGGCTTTTTATTTTTGACAGATACCAGATAATCCTGCTGGATCAAAAAATGGCCACATAATGGATAATTGCTGGATATTTGGCTGGATCATGTATGTTTAAGGGCATAAAATTTTAAAAATTGCAATTAACTAATGGTTTAAAACTTTTATGGTTCCTACTAATTTTACAAAATCATTATTCCCAGAAAAAAAGCAGATTAGAAATTTTGTTTATTCAGTAAAAGAAAATCCATAAACCAAAAATAAGACATGAACTTTCTTATATATATATATATATATATATATATATATATATATATATATATATATATATATACAGTGTCATTGACGTTCCACCTCACTAAAGTATTTGAAAGAATAGTTAGAGAAAATTTATGATTTCTTGGAGACACTGGAAAGATTCAATGAAAATCAGCATGGATTCCAATCAAGTAGATCATGCCTATCACATCTAATAGAACACTACAACAATATCTTAGATGCACTGGAAGGCAATGACAACTATGATGTCATATCCACAGATTTTGCTAAAGCTTTCAACAAATGTGATCATGGTATAATAGCACATAAAATGAAATATATGGGAATAACAGGCAAAGTGGGAAAATGGATCTACAACTTCCTCAGAGAACATCTACAGGTCATCAAAATTCAAGGTATATCATCATCAGAATTGGAAGTACGCAGCTCAGACCCACAAGGGACAGTACTGGCCCCACTCCTGTTCATTATCATGCCAACAGACATAGACAACAGAGTAAACAGCAACAGTATAGTAACATTGTTTGCAGATGATACAAAAATCAGCAGAAAAATCAGCAATGTAAATGAAGTGGAGGCCTTGCAGAGGGACACAAACAAAATATACAAATGGTCAGAAGGCAACAACATGACATTCAACACTGAGAAGTTTTAGCTCTTGAGATATGGTAGAAAAGAGGAACTTAAACAAACTGCATATTATGCTCCAGATAGACAGGAAATTTAGAGAAGCATGAAAGCAATCAATCTGGGGGTAATAATGACTGATATCAGATGCAAAATTCAAAACACAAAATCAGATAGCGATAAATAAAGCAAAAAGAGTTGTGGGACAGGTACTAAGAATGTTCAAAAGAAGGGACAGGACAGTAATGATTCCCCTGCTAAAAACACTGATTATACAAAAACTTGAATACTGCTCAGTTTTGACATCCTTATATAAAAAGGAAGAAACAAATAAACTAGAAGAAACATATAGACATTTCACAGCCAAAATTGATGGCTGCAATGAACTCAACTAATGGGAAAGACTACATAAACTAAATCTGTACTCCCTGGAAAGAAGCAGAGGGTACACCATTATGGAAAAAAAAGATCCTGCTCCAACCAGAGTAGCCTAAACACAACCAAGGCTACGTTGGAGATGGAAGACCTAGGCCAAAGATGAACCAGCCTAACTATTTGTCCATAAACAGGACTTCCATACTCATTTGTTAAACAATTACAGCTGAAATGTCAGCTTATTTAACCTAAATTTAAAAACCAAAGGGAAATTTATGAACTTCTTACCTTGAAACTTTAATATAAGTTTTATTTCTTGACACCAATAATGAACATTTTTATTCTGGCTTCTTTCGTCTCACCCTCCTTGTTATTATGCTTATTCAGCTTATCCCGATCTTTTTCTTCTTCCCAAAACTGTGTTGCTATTTCTAGCTATGGGATCTTTTTTTCTTTTCATCCCATATTTGTTTCTTCGTTGGTGTCTTTTTAATTTTTCTCAGCAAGAGTTCAAGTTCTCCTTCCGATTTATTTTTTATTGTTATTATTTTTTTTTTAATGTCAATATGGCTTATCCAAGATTAGGTGGGTCTTCCATTTCGGTACTCCCAAATTTTCCACACCATAATCTAAATATGGAAAATGATCGAAAAACTGGTAGCAAACCTAAAACTAAACCCAATTACCATTCAAACAACCCTGGGAAATAGAAAAGGCAGAATGTATAGTGTTCCCAAATTAAAGGCCTGACAAGGGACCTCAACACTGAAGGAAAATAGCTTGGTTGTCAAGGGGTTAAGACTTTTTAACCAGCTTCCAAAGAACCTCAGAAATATTACAGGGGTCAAAGTTGAAGTCCTCAAAAGAAGACTAGATGCCTGGCTTAGGACAGTATCAGATGAGCCAGGTGTACCTGGGTATGTATGGTGGAGAGTGCAAGAAAGTAACTTGCTCCTCCACCTAGCCAGACCTAGAGGTGGGGCCACCAGCTTGACCTTCATGTGAAGAGAGACCAACGCATGGAACAGCAATGAGGTTAACGGGGTGTATATATATATATATATATATATATATATATATATATATATATATATATATACAGGGTGTTTGAAAACTTTCTGTACAAATTGTAATGGGGGATAGGCAACACCAAGACAAACCCTTTTTGTCTATAAGTGTATGTCCGCTGACGTCACCATTCGACGCGAGAGGGTGCCGCTGCAATTGGCTAAAAGGTGAAGTGGGCTAGACTCGCGCTTGCCGCGGGCATTCTTAAATCGGACATAGTACACGTAACATGGAGCGCTTCACGACTGCTGAGATGGCTGACATGCATATGGTGTATGGGGCTGCCAATGGAAACAGAAGAGCTGCTGTGAGGTTGTACCGACAGCGCTTCCCAAACAGACGTGTGCCAAACCACCAAACGTTTGCGCATTTGCATCGGTGACTGCGAGAAACTGGAACATTCCATGCAAACATGCATGCCTCGAGTATTCGCGAACACAGCATTAAATGTAAAATTGATGTCACTTTAGACAATTTTAAAATTCTTGGTTGTAATACTTGTCCCAACTCACTAAGAATTTTAGAATCGCTTTTCATTAAAGCATTGTCCCCTAGTCTGAATGTTGACTCATCTGCCGTCCCCCTCAATTTGCTATGATCCCTCCTCCTTCCCCAATTCCTTATAATCCCTCCTTCCCCAATCGCCCTCGCCATCTCTTGTGTTTCCCGTTCTTGTCTCTGCTCAAATTAGTCAGCCTCGGAAACTGCAGTGTAAGGTAGCTAGTTCCATTATTCCAGTGTACTATTGTTAATTTTTCCAGTGTATTAATTTCATATTTACTATATGTATTTAAAAATAGCTTCTTAATTTTTATATGTAAATCTGTATAACTTAGAATTTAACCCTCTTTTCTCAGTCTTTTAAAATTTGTCTTTACGAATAGGTTATAGAAATTTTCTGTTTTGTTTTTCATTCAATATGATTTTAATTTCACATTGTTATTAAACAGCCTGAAGATGAGCGTATTGCTCGAAACGTTGCGCATTAAAGAAGACTTTTCATGGCATTTACATTTCTCCTTGTCATTGGATTTCTCCTAAATATTAAATTGAAGCTCTGTAGAAGCAACCCGCATGATTATATATATATATATATATATATATATATATATATATATATATATATATATATATATATATATTAGTGATGGGACGATTAATCGGAATCGAGAATCGGAAGAATCGAGCATTTTTCAGGAATCGGAATCGGAATCGAGAGAATTGTACCATGATTTCCGATTCTTAAAACGATTCTTTAACTTTTAATTGAACCAGTTTTGCAATGTAAACTTTAAAATTTAAATGAAAGAGGATAACAAATTTTATTTTTATTGTATTGTAGCTATATATTAAAACATGTATATTCCATGATGTGTAATCAAGAAGATTAAAATGAATTGTTACAACTTACAGTTGATTTTTATTTTTAAACCAATCTATTATAATTTATAATTTATATTACCATACTCATAATGTAAATAGTTAATCTTACCAGAGTAAAATATGACAATTTCCAGAAAAACAAGTATAGAATTATATTTAAAAATATTGAGAATCGGAATCGAGAATCGTATCGGAATCGAGACTTTTTAGTGGTATCGGAATCGGAATCAGAATCGTTAAAAATTTTGGTATCGTCCCATCACTAATATATATGTACTAATATATTTAGCTTTTTTATTTTCTACATATAACTTGTAACTTCTCACTTCTCAAACCTGTATGTACTTACTTTGTGTTAATTTGTGTGGGTTTGAACGATAATTCAGGATTGACCTGCGGTCGACCCCTCTGCAGCATCCCGCCTCATTTGTGGGATTTGGTGAGGGAGGGAATTGCTGTCTGATCTCCTGCCCTCGTACCCAGTCACACATGGCTGGGCTGGTCAGGGACTTTGCACAGGAATCTCTCCAGCTGGTTCTTGAAGTTATTGAGGTTGGTGTGCTGGAGATTCCTTACTTCTCTCGGTAGGGCATTGAAAAGCTTTGGGCCTCATATTCTGAGGGAATTTTTTATCCTCGTTTTCATGGCCCCCTGTCCCACAGTAGCTGGGACTGTACAAAATCTGCCTCTTCTCTCATTCCAGTTTGTTTCTATTTCATTTCTAAGGTTAGGGACAAAGCCCTCAAGTATTTTCCATATGTATATTATTGTGTACCACTCTCGCCTTCTTTCGAGAGAGTAGAGTTTCAGGGATTGTAGTCAAGACCAGTAGTCTTCACCTTGCGTTTCTTCTACCTTAGACGTAGAAGTCTTTTGTATAGCTTCAATGTTCGCGATGTCATTTTCTGTATGGGCTTGAGTACTGAGCAATACTCAATTATTGGTAGGACTAGACTCTTCCATAATTTGAGCATGATGATTGCTTTTCTGCTGCAGAAGCTCCTCCAGATGATTCCCATTATTTTTCTAGCCATTATAATTTTGATGATGTAGTGCTCTCTGAATTCTGTGTCCGACAACATTATTACTCCCAGATCCCTGACTTGTAGATTTGGTGTTATCTGTTTGTCTTGCAGAGTTTTGTATCTTTGATTCTGCAGCTCCTTATTATTACCATATCTTAGAAGTTGGAATTTTTCTTCGTTGAACTTCATATTATTGTCTTCTGCCCACTGGAATAATGTTTCAATGTCGTTTTGTAATTTTCTTATGTCACTGTCATTCAATATTTCCTTAAATATCTTTGTCTCATCTGTGAAACATGATACAATACTGTCCTTAATATCTGCATCAGTATCTGCAATCATTATTATGAACAGCAAGGGAGCTGATTACTGTCCTTTGTGGGACAGAGCTCGCGACTTCTGAGACTTCCTATTCAACTCTGTTTACCACCACTCTTTGTGTTCTTTGCGTCAAGAAATTAATTAGCCATCTTCCTAACTTTCTAGTAATTCCTGTATTCTTAAGTTTGTGTGCTATGATTCCATGGTCACATTTATTGAAGGCTTTAGCAAAGTCTGTATATATTACATCAATGTTTTGTCCTCGACACAATGTTTCCAATATTTTCTCCTGGTGGTCTAGTAGCTGTGACTAGGCATGATCTTCCAACCCTGAAGCCATGTTGATTTGGGTTGTTTTAAGTCTTTCTTGTAGGTAGTAGGTAGTTTTGCCTCTAATTATACATTCAGAACACTTTACAAGGTGTGAGGTGAGAGCCATTGGCCCATAATTCTTGGGCATTGTTCTGTTACCACTTTTGAATAAAGGGACAATGTTCGCATTTTTTAATGGCAGTGGAATTTGTCCTATGTCGAGTGATTTCTTCCATAATAAGTTTAGCGGTTTTGCAATACTCCTTTTACATTTCTTCAGAGGAAGAGCAGAGGAAGCATGAACTTGGCGAGGGAGAATTCCTAGCCATTGGCGATTTCTCCGAAAATTACTCGTTTGTAGTTCAAAACGCGGCTCAAGGGTTCCACTGGAACAATTCTCAGGCAACCCTTCACTCGTGGGTCTACTATTATCAGAAGGAAGGGGTCCTCAAACATGGCTCTTTAACAATTATATCAGAGTGTAACACACACGACACCGTGGCAGTTCATCCCTTCCAGAAAGTTCTGATGGATCATCTACAGCCCCGATTTAACATCATCACTAGAATTGTTTACTTTACTGATGGATGTGCCGGCCAATACAAAAATTGCAAGAACTTCTTGAACTTATGTCGTCACCACAAAGAATTCAGAGTGGCATTTCTTCGCCACTAGCCATGGGAAAGGTCCATCAGACTGTGTTGGAGGAACTGACAAAAGAGAAGCAACGAAGGAAAGTCTCTGTCGGCTTTACAGAGAGCAAATTTTAACTCTGAAGTACCTTTTCCAATTCGCTTCCCTGAAATTGACTAATTTTGCACAGGTACATAACACAAGAGGAGTATTCAAAAGAGAAGGATATTTCAGATCCGATTTTATCGAAGGCAAGGACTATACCAAGAACACAAATATTGCATTCCTTAATCCTGGTGACAAAAGACTGCTTGGAGGTACGAGTTTACAGCGCCTCAGCCGAAAGCCAAAGGGATTTCGCCGCCCCTCAACAAGCCACCCACAAATCAATCAAAATAAATGCAAAAAAACTTTTTTCTACGTGAAAGTCACAATATGATAATAAAAACCCACTCTAATAGACAGAGTTTATTTCCACAGCAGTTTCGATGGCCACTAGCATCCTCTTCGGGTGGATACAGAAAAACGAATGAACCAAAAACAAGAGGGGAAACAGTCCAGAGCCTTTAAGAAATTCGCACATAGATTAGGTCCCATTATCCCGACAGTGGAAGGGCATTTTATTAAAGGGACCCGCTTTTTAAACACACTCGCATAAATTTAAAACTATCTTCTTGTTGTATACATATAGATTCTGTTATTTTACATAATTATTACATTTATTATTAAATATGTTACATTTAATATTGTAAAGGGTGATCCAGAGAAATGGGACCCAAAAGAAACCCCTGTAACTCTTAAAGTATAAGTCCTTTTATAAAATCATACGCATCATTCGAAAGAGGATAGTTACAAGTTTGTACAGGATTGTATAGGTTTTGACAATACAAGACAAGATAAGATACAAAACAAAATAAAAGTGTTAGTTAAAACCAACCCTTCAAGATGACTGCATGGACTGTGGAACAGCTGCGTTTCATAACTGAGCAATATTATGAGCATGGAAGAAGTGTAGTTTCAGCTCTTAGGTGATTTTGACATCTGAAAATTTGTCTTGAAAGATCTTTGAGCTGAAACTACACTTCTTCCATGCTCATAATATTGCTCAGTTATGAAACGCAGCTGTTCCACAGTCCATGCAGTCATCTTGAAGGGTTAGTTTTAACTAACACTTTTATTTTGTTTTGTATCTTATCTTATCTTGTTGTATTGTCAAAACCTATACAATCCTGTACAAACTTGTAACTATCCTCTTTCGAATGATGTGTATGATTTTATAAAAGGACTTATACTTTAAGAGTTACAGGGGTTTCTTTTGGGTCCCATTTCTCTGGATCACCCTTTATTAGTTATTACAGAAATTATAAATTTATTATTACATTGATTATTACATTGTTGTTTATTATATGAAAATTATAAACTGAAAAAACAAATGAAAAAGGGGGGGTGAGGACTGAGGAGGGAACCTTCAAAAGACCGCTACAAATAAATTAGGTTCTGTTCTTCCGACACAGGAAGGGCATTTTCATTAAAGGGACCTGCTTATAGCTACATTCGCATGAATTTAAACTATATACTTGTTCTATACATTTATTATTCAATTTATTACATTTAATATTGCATTATTTATTACAGAAATTATAAATTTATTATTACATTGATTATTTATTTATTATACAGAAATTGTAAACCGAAACTGGAAGGGCATTTTATTACATACGCTCAAATTAAAACTATCTCCCTGTTCATACATAGAGATTCTACTATTTTGACATAATTACTGCATTGATTATTGCACTTACATTTTTTTAACATTTATTATTATTACCTTTACACTAATTACACTTATGTTAGAACCCGTTCACCCGACTCCATAAGGGATTTTTTGACCAAGAATCTCATTAAAGGGTCTAACTTATAGGTACCCTCGTACAAATTAAAATTATCTGCTTGTTCTATACACACAGATTCTATTATTTTTCTTTTGACATAATTATTACATTTATAAAGTACTTTACTTGATTCCCAATCTATAGCATGATTATTTTGGCTAGCGTGATGAAAAATAGCATTATTGGTGTTACAACTTCTGAAGGCATATTTGTGTTCCTTAATACGGGTTGCAATATTTCTTCATTTCTCCTACGTATACTAAATCACAACTTTTACAGGGAATGCTGTAGACACAGGCTTGTTCCTGTTTTAAAACGTTATTCCTAACCAATTTATTTTTCACGGTAGATGAATATTTGAAAGTCAAAGCAACTTAAAATCTTTTGTCAATGGTTTAACTCTTTCGAAGCCAGCAATGTAAGGCAAACTCACATATTGTTTTTGGTTAACTGATGGTTCCCGAGGGGCATAAAAAGTTTTTCTGGCTTTAAAATACGCCTTTCTGATAAACCACTCAGGATATTTTAAATCCTTAAAAATGTTCCAAATCTTAGAATTTTCGGGGTCTAGCAAATGTGGGCTACAAATCGTAAGTGCTCTTAGAAACATGGAAGAAATAATTGAGCTTTTAACCCCTTCATCATATGAAAAATAATGAATGTACGAATTACAATGGGTAGGTTTTAAACCGTTGCCGAAAGATTTTAAGTTTGCTTTGGCTTTCAAATATTCATCTACTGTGAAAAGTAAATTGGTTAGGAATAACGTTTCAAAACAGGAACAAGCCTGTGTCTACAGCATTCCCTGTAAAAGTTGTGATTTAGTATACGTAGGAGAAATGAAGAAATATTGCAACCCGTATTAAGGAACACAAATATGCCTTCAGAAGTTGTAACACCAATAATGCTATTTTTCATCACGCTAGCCAAAATAATCATGCTATAGATTGGGAATCAAGTAAAGTACTTTATAAATGTAATAATTATGTCAAAAGAAAAATAATAGAATGTGTGTGTATAGAACAAGCAGATAATTTTAATTTGTACAAGGGTACCTATAAGTTAGACCCTTTAATGAGATTCTTGGTCAAAAAATCCCTTACGGAGTCGGGTGAACGGGTTCTAACATAAGTGTAATTAGTGTAAAGGTAATAATAATAAATGTTAAAAAATGTAAGTGCAATAATCAATGCAGTAATTATGTCAAAATAGTAGAATCTGTATGTATGAACAGGGAGATAGTTTTAATTTGAGCGTATAATAAAATGCCCTTCCAGTTTCGGTTTACAATTTCTGTATAATAAATAATAAAAATAATCAATGTAATAATAAATTTATAATTTCTGTAATAAATAACAATGCAATATTAAATGTAATAAATTGAATAATAAATGTATAGAACAAGTATATAGTTTAAATTCATGGGAATGTACCTATAAGCGGGTCCCTTTAATAAAAATGCCCTTCCTGTGTCAGAAGAAAGGGACCTAATTTATTTGTGGTGGTCTCTTGAAGGTTCCCTCCTCGCCCCCCTTTTTCATTTGTTTTTTCGGTTTATAATTTTCGTATAATTTTCGTATAATAAACAACAATGTAATAATAAATTTATAATTTCTGTAATAAATGATAATAAATGTAACATATTTAATAATAAATGTAATAATTATGTAAAATAACAGAATCTATATGTATACAAGAAGATAGTTTTAAATTTATGCGAATGTGTTTAAAAAGCAGGTCCCTTTAATAAAATGCCCTTCCACTGTCGGGATAACGGGACCTAATCTATGTGCGAATTTCTTAAATGCTCTGGACTGTTTTCCCTCTTGTTTTTGGTTCATTCATTTTTCTGTATCCACCTGAAGAGGATGCTAGTGGGCATCGAAACTGTTGTGGAAATAAACTCTGTCTATTAGAGTGGGTTTTTATTATCAAACCAATCAAAAACAACAATGGATACCCGACAGTGGAATACAACAACCACTGGTGGGTGGCTTGTGTTATGGAAATGTATCCTGAAGTGGGGGAAGTGGAAGTAAATCTCTCTCACCCCCATGGACCAAAAGAGTCTTTTGCCTTCCTCTCCAAACCCGATGTGCTAACAGTGGATGTGTCCACTCACAGCAATCCACCCTAGGTTTTTTTTTTTTTTTTTTTTTTTTTTTCCCCCCCAACACTTGCACACTGGTATTTGTTAGGAAATATGAAATTATGACCAAAATGAAATAATAAAGAATATGATGAAATATTAATAAATAAATGTCATTTGTCCATCATTTTTGCGCCCCATATATATATATATATATATATATATATATATATATGTTAAACACAGACCGTGCATGGAACAAGGAACTCTTCTGGGAAAATTAAATCCACTATAGTCCGAATAAGTAATGGTAAATGACAAATACCATAGTTTTTCTTTTTCATGATTTTAGCCCGACGTGGGCAACGGGTCTCTCGCAAAGAGATCCCATAAATATAGCTTCCCTCACCAGCTATCTGCAAAGCAGACAGGATCCAGCTTTGGGACATGGATCTAGGGAAAGCAAGCCTAGATCCCTACATTCAGAACCTCTATATAAGTAAAAGACTCGTTGCATTCACGTCGGGTTGAGGTTTAAGTTTTGGTTTTTTTTTGGCTAAAAATACAATAGTTACCCCCTTTTTCTTTGATTTATTCAACCCAACGTGAATGCAACGAGTCTTTTACTTATATAGAGGTTCTGAATGTAGGGATCTAGGCTTGCTTTCCCTAGATCCATGTCCCAAAGCTGGATCCTGTCTGCTTTGCAGATAGCTGGTGAGGGAAGCTATATTTATGGGATCTCTTTGCGAGAGACCCGTTGCCCACGTCGGGCTAAAATCATGAAAAAGAAAAACTGGTATTTGTCATTTACCATTACTTATTCGGACTATAGTGGATTTAATTTTCCCAGAAGAGTTCCTTGTTCCATGCACGGTCTGTGTTTAACATATAATTGTCTCAGGGAACCATTCTGAATTTGTGTATATATATATATATATATATATATATATATAAAGAAAAAGTCAGTCAGTTAACATTTTTATAGCAAAAGTCATAAAAAGTAATAATTTTTTCATGTTATAAGATTTGTAGACACCCTGTTCACTCCTCTTCGCTGCAATGTTCCCCCACTCTCTTTTTACTCTCACTATTATAAGTTTATAATGGACACTGCTCTTCTGAGCTCTCAAGCTGTATGCCTCCTCCTTTAAATAGTGCTCAGTACCAGACTTTTTACACATTCTCATTCCTTTTCTGTCCAACTCTCAAAAGCAAGTGTTAATTGGTATTTTCAATATTTCATCTACTCAACCAATGAATTCTGGAACAATCCACTTTTCTCCCTGCCTATGACCTCCAATCTTGAAAACCCTGGACTTTAATTTTCTCTCTTCTTCTATGGGCGTTTGACCTTGGCCCCTCCCTGCATAAAAAAAAAAAAAAAGTTGGAACTTCCCACACACATGAATCATCATAAGATGATGTGTTTTGAACAAGAATCAGGTTCCTGCCTCAAAGGTAATGGACACAAATAGAGGTCACAGGGCAGTTGATGGCGCATGTCTTAACCTTTGAACCATAAATTGATGAAACTTCATGCCCATGGGTATCATCACAAGACAATGTCACAAACAAGGATCAGATTCTTGCGCCAGATTTACTGGTCCCCCCAGTATACTGGGATGTTTTATCATTCTTGTAATATGTAGTTTACGGTATTGAGTAAACCTCGAAAACCAAAAATAATTATTTTATAAAATTTTTAGGTAGTTCTATATGATAAGGAATATGCATTTTTGTAGAAATATAATGATTGAATTATGGTGGTCTTTCTTTCCAGTTCAATAAAAAAAAAAAAAAAATGTATTAGCGCCATATCACATTGTTGACAAGTTACTCGTATTGATTGTATGCTTTTAACTGAACTTGAAACAACTTTAGCCTAACCAACAAGGGAGTTGTCAATAATATAACTGGACAGTTGATAGCTAGAGTGGTCTATCTATAAACATATTAAAAATCTTGTTTTTTCAGGTAATGTATGGCTCATTATCTGTAATAAGGCATACATCTGTGAAGATGTATGGTTGCTAAAGTATCATCTTCAAAAGTTATATGTACACATTTGGTTATATATTTCTTGTTTTGTAGTGGAGGGTCAAAAGAAATGGAGAATTTAGAAGACATTGAACAATTTCGACTTGACACAGGGGCTTCGAGTGTAATGGTTGCGAGAGCGGCGATGTGGAACTGCTCAGTACTGAGAAAGGAAGGGAAACTACCTCAAGATACAGTTGTTGGTATTTTATATCATCTTAATTGTCGCTGATTTAGTTTTATGATGATGTGTTTTTTTAACTATTAGGGGGTGTAGATAGTTGTCACTCTTGATACAAAACTTATGTCCCTGACCAAATAAATTTGGAGGGGCCATACTGAATTGCAGTTGTCTGTTCGCCACACTTTTGTGTCCGGGCTTTAGTATAACTTTTGAACCGCTCCATATAAATTAATGAAACTTCATTTACGTATGTATCGTGAGCAAGAATTGGGTCTGCATCAAAGCTCAAGGTTGCAAATAGAGGGTTAGAGGTCAGATGGAGGCCTGTGTCAACTTCGGAATCACTCGACATAAATTGATGAAGTTTCATACACGTGTTTATCTTCACGAGACGACGACGACGACGTCGCGAGCAAGAATCAGGGCCTTGTATCAAAGGTCAAAGTCACAAATATAGGCGGGGACATTGATGTTATTCCGACGTAGTTCTTGTTTATAGTATTTAGGTTATCGGTTAGTTGTTAGTTACTGATCTTCCAAATGGAATTAAGATTTAATGAACAATGTTTAACCACAATCTTGATTAAAAATTTAATGGTAATTTGAAGGAATGATAAAAATTCATTTACGGTTCACTATATAGTTCTATAGTTAGTAATTTATAGGTCTTAAGTGAATTTTAATTTTTAAGGTGCTTTAGGTACCATTAAGGTATAGTATAGAAGAAATTACCATTAATTTAACTTGGGATTAGGATAATGTGAATATAACTGCCATTTCTGATTAAAATAATGGCATTTTGTTAGCTTTAAACTTCATACCGATGGTCTTTGTTCTTTTTAACATAGGCTTGTATAGTGCCTTCAGTTGATAATACCTATAAATTAGTTTGCTTTTGCCCTCTATACAGTATAATCGACTTAATATACAGTGACCTTTATACACTCCTCGTAACACCACCTGTTTGCCCAGTACATTATCAACTGGGGCTAGGAGTTTTCTTGTAAGATTTTCATTGATGTTGGTAGTGTGAACTCATTCATTTTTAAATTTTAATTTCAGATTAAAGAATTTTTGAAATATTGCATAAAATACAACAATCCTTTTACCTTAACCAAATACACCGTTCAAAATATTTTGAGAGATTTGCAAAGTACGGGCAAGGGAAAAGCATTTCTCGAAACTCAGACTCTTCAGGAAATATGGTAAGGCATTCTTATACTTAAAAACTGACCAAAAGCTCATTTTTCATTCTACATTAGGTATGCAGGACATTTAATTTCTGGACTAGAAATATGCACACAGGAATTTTTATTATTAGAATTGTGGATTAAAAATTATTAAAATTTATGGGGAAAAAAAAAAGCAATATATCCCCCCCTTTCTTGTTTGTTGCAGTGCCTTGTGGGGTTTAAAAGATTACTTCAATGAGTATGTAATGAACCACTGTGAAGCAATCACCAAATCTAAATTGAATACGAGAGCTTGCGCGCCACAGAGTATAGAAAATATTCCGTTGATGGAGATGGAGGAAGGTGGTATCAAAGTTATGGAAATGCCTCTGCAGTTCATTAGGGGAAATTACGCCAATGCGGACTTACCCAAAATGATTTTAAACGTGAGATTTTTCCTATTCATTTGAAAATAAAGTGCATACAAGATAGTATTCCCGTTGGTTTGTTAAAGTAATCTAACCTGACATAACCAAACACACTGGTATGTATCGATAGTTTCAATTTGCTGTTTAGGATTATATGCTGGTAAGTAAAGATGTACATTTATTTACACCAAAAATCAAGGCTGTGGGACCTTCGCTACCCCCTCCCCCCTACCGATACTCACTTTTTTTTTCCATATGAATTTGTATGGGAAATAGGCCAAAAATCGAAAATCGTAAAAATCGACCCTAAGTATTATTTTTTTTGCTTTCGGATGGCCAAAGTCGGATTCCCCGGCACGAATTCAAAAATAATTTACCAGGGTGTTATGATGAACCACCTCACACTATGTACGTAAGAAATCAAAAATTTCGACCCGGCCTAAAATTTGTACAAACCCTATTCAGGAATTGAGTAAAGGTTTGTCATACCATATGATTGTGTAAAGCTAAGTTGGTTGGTGTTTGGTGCAAAAGGAAGCCAGACAATGCACACACAAAATGAACAGGTGGATGTACAGAATACATGAAAATGTATAAGCAGTGCTCGGTAAATACAGTACAGTATTTGATTTATGCGGTGTTGTACAAATGTAGTGAAGAGAAGGCGATCGCAGTGAGGTAAAGAATGCAGTGGAAGGAAAAAGTGTTTGAGGAGGAATGTTATACCCGATTTATACACGGCAATTTTAGGGAAACTAAAACGGAAACTACCCAATATTTTATGAAACTGCCTCTAGTGTGGACAGTTTGGTAAGTAAAACACCATTAACAAATCGTTTCCAAACTCTCTCAAAGGAAATACTCCCGACCATTAACTGTTTCTAAAACTATGTATGTTTGATAAAGTACATACTAGCTATTTTAGTAATTTTTCTTTCATTTTCGCATTGAAATTCTTTCGACCTTTTCATCCATTCAGACTAATAAATAACATGGTTGTGTGCTCGTCTAGTGCTAGGCTATTTAGGCTCAGGCTAGAACTGTGAAAGTTTTCTCAAGTTGTCTTTTCCCTAGGGCCTACATTAAACTTTTTTTATTTTTTCTTAACCCTTTATCGCCGAACTTTTTGCGTGGGGTTGAGTCTAAATGCGTGTATTTGAAACGTTACGTATTCGACGCACAGTGCGGTAAAGGGTTAACTAGGCCTAGTTTTTCAATTATTATATAGTTGTAAGCATACTGTTTTATTTTATTGTCTTAAGAGACAAAGGGAGCTATTGAGAAAGGAAACTTACTTAGGGTCTAGGCCAAGGTTAACTTTGCTTATAGCAGTCTAGAAAACTTGTCTAGACAGACCAGCCCAAAGTTGTGTAAAATAGTTCTGTCTACAATCTGATCACATATTATTATAGCCTAATTAAGTAATTATTATTATTATTTATTATTATTATTATTATTATTATAATATATAAAAACTAATACAAAATATATTTAGACTAAACTATAGGTAATACCCTCCCAAGAGGCAAGATTTTCATAAGCCTAGTTTCTGTGTGTAGTCTAGGTATAAATTATCTTTATTTTTACAGTAGACGTAGGTCAATTAAAACTAATATTCAAAGAAAATTATGCTAATAGTCATTTAGCCTATCTTGTTTAAATGAAAATGAAGTTGGAGCTCTTAAATTATCGTTTTATTTTTAATATATAAGAAATTAGTAATACCTAAAAATGAAGTGGTGTATCAGTTGCTCCCTTATAAAGGTTGCTTAAAACTTCTAGTTCACCTTAAAATTGCATTACAGAGAATGTACAGGGTGTCCCAGAAATGTGGACTCAGGGAAAATAGACATTGTATTTTTAAAGTGAAACACACATTTCTAATGTCAGTTTATACGTTTTTATGAAAGAAAATACCTTGATGGCTCAGTATACCAATCAAGCGAAGATGGAACTGGTATTGCTACACGTTTCCGGAAAAAGCCAGAGGGAGGCATGCCAGTTATTTCATGAACAGCCTTCCTCTGGCTTTTTCCGGAAACGTGTAGCAATACCAGTTCCACCTTCTCTTGATTGGTGATGCCGAGCTATCAGGGTATTTTCTTTCCTGAAATATGTTAAACTGAGATTAGAGAAGTGTTCGTCTCAGTTTAAAAATATAATGTCCCAAATAGGGAATATAGACATCCTGTACATTCACGGTTTCGAAATCTGGTAAAACGTAGTGTGGACGCTCACACCAAAACAGTTTCAGTTAGTTTCACTGCCTCAGTTTTCATTTAAAGAAGACTAGTGTGAGCCAGGTATTACAAATGCGGCCTCTCAATGATGAAAGGAGAAAAATGTAATGAATTGTACAAATACTGTTAAACGATTGGCGAGAAGTAAAAGTGAGTAGGTGAAGACTCGGGAAGGAAGATGAATGAGCAGGTATGTGAAGAATAGTCACTCTGGAAAGGAGTGCAAAGTCAGTCTGGCGGAATGACTGCTAATATGAAAGAAAATGAATGTCAGTGTGGCTAGATGAGCAAATATGCGAGAAATTTACGACATATTTTAGTGAGTTGGTAGTTAAGGTAGATGAACTAGAAGCAAAGGTGAATGAAGTTGTTTTTGGTGGCATATGTAGAAGTGTATACCAAAGAGTGGAAGACATCAAGTTAGAGGAAGGTTAACAAGCATGCCAACTGAAGAAAGGAAAGTCGGCTGGAATTGATGTGGTATGTACTGAAACAATTAAGTGTGGAGGTAAAGTAGTGACTGCTTGGCTATGGAAAATGCATAAAAATAGTCTTAAGAAAAACAGCATTAGAAAAGATAGATGATGTGTTGTTCGAGTGTGTGCAGTAAGGCAGCTGACTAAGAAACTAAGTAATAAGAAGAGGTGTATATGGCATTAAATGGACTTTGGGAAAGCTCATGATTAATTATGATGAGGTTGTTTACCCTCCTTCGCAACATTTAAAGGTCATATGACGGAGGGGACCTACAGCTTTACGTGGAATCCGAACCACGGGTCGTTATTTCATCTGAACGCAGAGGACGGTCTCGCATCCAACTACTATCCGACCCAATGTCGCTCAGCTTCGTTGATCAACGAGAAGCGGTGTTATGACATTGGCTACGACGTAGCCCAGAAAGCTTATGATAAAGTGGCAAGTGCTTAAAATGTACGTTGTCAGTGTTTATTTAAAAGCAATGAAAAAGGTTTTATGTGGGTAACGTTACTTGTGTAAAAGTTAAGGGCAAGTTGACATACATTACAGTACATACACTCGGGTGTCTGGGACGACTGACAGCAACCCTTTTTTCTATACCCTGTTACTTTCGCTATACTCAATTTCACTCCGAATGTGAATGTTGCATGTCCGTACGCAATAACCTAACTTGTTCTCGTATTCCCGAACTCGAATCTTCCGAATTCTATACCCTCTGGCTACGGTTTACATGCCAATCTCAAACTAAATACATCTGCGCTGTTTACCTTTCTCCTAATTCTACTGACTATCCAAAATGCTTTGACTACCTCACTTCCAAAGTGAAATACATTCTATCCCTCTCTCCCTTTGCTGAACTCTCCATTTTAGATTTCAGTGCTCACCACCACCTTTGGCTTTCGTCCCATTTCACTAGCATTCTTGGTGAACTAGCTTACAGCTTTTCTATCCTAAATGACCTAGAGCAGATTGTACAGCACTCCACCCATATCCCCGATCGCCTTGGGGATAGGCCTAACATTCTGGATATATTTCTTGCCTCTCCTCCTCCTTACTCTGTGAAACTCTTTTTCTCGATTCGACTCCTCCAACAAGAATCTTGTATCTGTTTCCTGTCCTATCGTTCCAATCCAGCCTTTGGCACTCTGGCGCCGCTGATTGGGACGCCCTTAGGCAGTACTACTCTGAGAGTTCCTATGGAATGATTACTGCTTCCGCGGCCAGGGCCCTTCCGAGTGTGCTGAGCGCATCATAGAAGTGATTATCTCGGGCATGGAATCGTACATTCCATGTTCTATTCCTACTACTATTGCAAAAAAAAAACCTTGGTTTAACTTTACTTGTTCTAATGCTATCAGCAACGGAGAGGAGGCTTTCAGAAGGTACCGTCGCCATCCAACTCCTGACTCACTCAGCTTACATTTCTGCCCGGAATCTTGCAAAATCTTTTCTTAGACTCGCCAAAAATTTCTTCCTCCGACGAAAATGTGAAAACCCATCCAATTCTAATTCTTCTCAGTCTGTGAAAAAACTATATAGGGCTATGGGTTGATTGCCTGTTACCCTCATCCGTTGGAAATTTCCAGCAGGTTTTCAGTGAAGAGTTAACGACAAAAGCCTCTACGTTTTTCGTTAGAGTTTTATGTATGTGTAGGTCCTTTAAAGGACCTCTCTGTTTATTTGCCTTCGGTATTTGCGCTGCTTAATGGTAAAGAAAGAAATTGCCTTGCCTTATTATTTCGTTGGGCCTCGCTTCTGTTTCGATGTAGGGCCGCGGTACGATGGAGTTACACAATGAGTTGCTTTTATAGTTATTAAGTTTTATATTAAGAGGATTTCACTCAGAACTTATAGGAAGATAA
This sequence comes from Bathynomus jamesi, assembly GCA_023014485.1. Taxonomy (NCBI): domain Eukaryota; kingdom Metazoa; phylum Arthropoda; class Malacostraca; order Isopoda; family Cirolanidae; genus Bathynomus; species Bathynomus jamesi. The sequence continues at coordinate 155,114 of JAJOZX010005137.1, forward strand.
AGTACATCTTCCTTGCTTAAAGCATCGCTGTAACATAAGCAAGCTCCGAGCGAGCCGCTCATATAATCGTTGTCTTCGTATTTTATTATTTGCTGAATTTGTAAAGTTCGTTGACTATTCTCTCGAAGTAATTTTCACGTCAGCAATGGAGAATTTTGAATACGAAGCAATAAATTTAGTTTTCTTGTGAAGCAGGCCCGATGCCTACATGTGGGGCAAAGCTGGGCACTTGCGGTTTTTTTTGCGGTACTACCGCACTACCAAACCGGTACCGCATAACGCAGTACCGCAAAGGATCGCTGAAAGTACAGGCTGTACTTTCAGCGATCCTTTGCGGTACTGCGTTAAGCGGTACCGGTTTGGTAGTGCGGTAGTACCGCAGTACCGCAAAAAAACCGCAAGTGCCCAGCTTTGATGTGGGGTTCTATGTATGTATGGCAATTATTTTCATTCTCAACAGGCTATGTCGCCAATCCCGAGGCAATTTTGTAGATATTTAATTCAATTAATTAATAGTTTATATTTAATTAAGAAGTAAAGGTACCACATACGATACTATGTTGTAAGCGTGTATAGTTTTTTCATACGGTCTTTCTGGCATCTAGCTAAGAACCTATTCCTTCCCTCCTTTTTTCCATTCCGACGGTTCAGTTGCCGTCTCTTCTCCTGACGAAGCTGAACTCTTCGCTCAAACGTTCGCTTCCAACTCAACCCTGGATGATTCCGGTGCTATTCCTCCGTTTTTTCCTCCCTCTAACTTTGTCTGAAATTAGAATCTCCTCCAATGTTGTTCTTTTTGCCCTATCTGGGCTCAATTCTAGGCAGGCGTACAGTCCTGATGGTGTTCCTCCTGTTGTTGTTAAGAACTGTGCTGACACCCTGCCTAGGCAAACACTCTTGTCTTTGTCTCTCATCTGGTACTTTTCCTTCCTGCTGGAAGCTCGCTTTAATTCAGCATATCCCAAAGAAGGGTGACCGCTATCAACCCTCCAACTATCGTCCAGTTGCTTTGATTTCTTGCCTTTCTAAAGTTTTTTAGTCTATCCTTAATAGGAAGATTCTTGAACAACTCTTCTCACAACTTTTTTTCAGATCGTCAGTATGAATTCCGAAAAGAACGCTCTACTGGCGATCTTCTTGCATATATATCTGACTTGGTCATACTCCTTTTGGGATTTCGGTGAAACTTTTGCTATTGCACTAGACATACCGAAAGCTTCTGATAGTCTGGCACAAATATTTAATTTCCAAACTGCCCTCCTTAGTTTCTATCCGTCTATCTGTGTCTTCATCTCTAATTTCCTTTCTGGTCGATCTAAGCTGTGGTTGTAGATGGCCACTGTTATTCTTCTAAAGCTATTAACAGTGGTGTTCCTCAGGGTTCTGTCCTGTCACTCACTCTTTTCCTTTTATTTATCAATGATATATCAAGTCGCAATTCCTGTCCTATTCACTCCAGTACCGATGATTCCACTCTTCACTTCTCCATCCGCTTCCAAAAGCGTCCCCTCTCAACAGTAGCTCCGTGATTCGCGTAGGACAGTTATGGAACACCTGACCTCTGATCTTTCTGCTATCTCTGAGAAAACCTTGTGGCTTTCAATGCTCGAAAATTTAGTTACTTGATCTGTCTACTCGTCATAATCTTCCACACGACTATCCTCTTACCTTCAACAACACGCAACTCAATCCTTCCTCTTCTCTTAACATTCTTGGCGTTTCCTTTTCTCGTGATCTTTCTTGGAAAGATCACATATACTCTTTCCAAATAGCTTCCAAGAGGTTAGGTCTACTGTACCACCTCCGCAGTTTCTTCACCCCCACTCAGTTGCTGTGTCTGCACAGGGGTCTTGTCCGCCCCTGTATGGAGTATGCTTCTCATGTACGGGTGGGGTGGCTCAATTCACACCCGGTGGAATCAAAGGCTTCTCGTCTCTTCAATTCTCCGCCTCTGACTCGCTATCTTCAATCCCCATCTCTTCGCCGCAATGTTGCCTCACACTCTTTTTACTATCGTTATTATAACGGACGCTGCTCTTCTGAGCACTCTAACTGCGTGCCTACTCCTTTAAGGAGAGCACACGCAGCACCACACTTTCGACACTTTCTTATTCTTTTTCTGCCCAACTCTCTAACGCAAGAGTTAATCGGTATTTTCAATCTTTCATCTACTCAACCAGTGAACCCTGGAAAAATCTTAATCCATCTTTGCCCGTCTATGACCTCCACTCTTTCAAACGCAGTGCGTGTCGGCATCTCAAAAACCCTCGACCTTGATTTTGGCTCTCTTTTCCTCCTATCGGGGAGGCGCTTTTGCGGGCATTCGCCCATGACCCCTCCTTCCTACATAAAAAAAACATTATCAAAATCTTATTTCCCAACAAATTGGGGTGAAAAGGCAGAAACAACCCGAATATAAAATACAAAAGGTAATGAAGAGGAAAAAAAGTAGAAACTAAAACGTACACATCCATTCACACAGATGTCTTGGTACACTAACAACCCCCGACAGACATGTCCAAATGCGTGGTGGCGTTTTCAGGCCTTGTCAAAAAGAGAGAGCGAGTCCCGAACTTACATACTTCTAACAAACTCTTCCATTCCAACAGACTTGCAACCGCTTCTCACGCATCACAGATCAAATCCACGCTTACTCACGCGAGCATTTACCATGCATCTCTACTTCTGTCCTGGCAAACACCTCTGTCATCTTCCATTCTTTCAACCTGTCCAGACCACCTCAACACAGTTTCCTCAATTTTTTACTTCCACTGATTTCTGAACACATCTTTCCAGGACCACACGATTTCTTACTCTATCAATCTAACTTACTCTTAACTTCTCCCCTTTATGCTTCACATTCATACAGAAGTGTTGGTACTAACGTACCTTCGTTTAAACATCTTGCAGCATCTGTAGCCGTATCCAATCTCCGCTTCACAACAGCTTTCAGCGCACCCGCCACCTTCCTTGATTCACTCTGCTGTTAACTTCAGCAGCCGAATTTCCCTCTTTCTCCACAATCAATAACTTGCTCTTACCCACATTCACTTTAAACAATCTTCTCTCGCACACCGCCACGAAACTTAACTTCTTGCATATCACACTCGCTCTGGGCAAATAACATGGCATCATCCGCATACAACAGATTCGATAGGCCCCCAATTATACCATCACACACCAGATTCATTTCTTTCTCGCAGTCGCACTTTCACCTCTCTCATAATTACATCCACAAACAGATTGAACAGCCATGGAGACATCACACATTCTTGACGCACACTTAACACTTCTATCAAACCATTCACTCTGTTCCTTATTTACTCTCACACATGCACTACTTCCATCATAGAAACTCTTCACTGCATTCATAAGTCTACCACCAACCCCTACATATAATCAAGACCTGATGTAGTGCTGCTCTGTTCACTCTACCATACGCTTTCTCAAGATCCATAAAAGCTACGTATGCCTTGCAATCATTTTCACAATCTCAGTCTCATTGCTCATAAAGCATTCTGTAATACCACGAACTCTATCACTATCTTACCATACACCTTCCCCACTACTCTCAACAGACTTATACCTCTGTATTCTTGCATTCACTCCTTTCACCTTTCATTTTGTACAGTGGAACAGTTATTGCTTTCTTCCAGTCTTTAGGCACACAACCATTCCAATCCTTTCAATTTAATCATTTCTGAATATATTCCCTCCACACCGCTTTTCCATTTTTCATCTTGCAAACCGCCGCTTTCACTTACCTACAGTTATGTTCTCAGGCATTCTGTCACGTGTCCTCCTCGCACCGCCAAATCCCATAATATTTATATCTGCACTCCTCTCATCAAACTCTCAAAGTATTCCTTCCATCTATTCCGTAGATCACCATCCGCTGAGTATTCTTCAATTTCTATTCCTTACTTTCAATTCTGCAGTTTCGCACTTCCTTCCAAAACAACTTTGTATTTTCTACATAATTCTCATTTATCATCCACCCAAACTCATTAATTACAGTTTCTCCTGTCGCATTAGTCTCTTCACACTTTCCTTGCTCTTTTCATACACCCTCTCTCCCCTTCGGTTTCCTTCTTTATCACAATTACCCTGCACGCGCACCCACACAACCTTCATTTCCCCCTTTTATCCTCAATCACTGATGCAACCTCGGCATTCCACCACGCTGTTGCCCTCTTTTCACCTGTCTTCTCAATCCACACATTCCCTGCATTCCGAATTATACAATGCTAATACACATTCCACATCTCACGCTTATCCGTTTGTTCTCAATTCATCATGCACTCTCTCTTACTGTACTCATTCACTACCTTTCTCACCATTAAAAGTTCCACTAAGTTTTTCATTACTCACCTTTTTTCCATTCACCCTTAGAACCCCCTCAATTTTTCATATCTCGCACTACAGGTGTCGCATACCTTTCAGCATATTTCGTTTCACGAGCACATAGTCAAACTTCTTTCATCATGTATATAATTTATTTTATACCAGGTATACTTGTGTAACGCTCTATGTTAAAAAAAAAAAGTTACACGCAGCTTTCTCTCATTGCATAACCTTTTCAGCCTACACCAATCCTGGTACACCATGCTTCCCCAACACTTCATCCTTCGGGCCATACCAACTTTCCCATTCGTGTCTCCTATCACAAATATTTTGCAACATTCGGGCACACTTCCGATCACACTCTCAAGCAGTGGTGGGCAGAAAGTAATCTATTACAAATAAAAATTACTGATGTCTGAAAAGTAACAAAGTTATACTACTATATATTATTACTATATACTTTGTTACTTTTCAGACATCAGTAATTTTTATTTGTAATCGATTACTTTTTGCCCACCACTGCTCTCAAACTCTCTCCAGCTTGTTTGTTTTATCATCTCCACATTTACCATCATACGACGCATATACAACCACTATCGCCATTTTCATTCTCGTAAACTTAAACTTAAACTTCACACACGCACAATCCGGGAACTGTTAATGTTAATGGAAGACAATAACAATAGCCTTTCTTTTCCTCCCATTTTCACTTAATGCTGGAAAAGCAGTTGCGAGTCTTAAAAAGAAAAGTACAACTGAAAAATTTTAATGGGTTCATAGTTTTTAATTTCAGTTCTCAATTTTATTTCAGACTTACATTTTTCGGAATGGATTAAAAAGACCAAAATACACGTGTGAAGTGTTGGACAAATTTTTCCTTTCATCCATTGAAGTGGACGGGATTAGATATAGGTCTTCTATTAAGTAAGTACTAGAATTGGCAGACGGAAAGGATTCCTTTATATTGACTTATCTTTGAGATTATTAATAAAAGACTAAGAAGGCATTGAAAGACACACCCTTTTCTCAATTTGCGTTCCACACCTATCAAACTTTGCCTAATCATTTGTACTTAACAAGCTTAATGTTTTATGAAAAGGGGTCAGAACTGGACTTTTACTTAAGTGACTGACAAAACAGTGACACCATCCTTTTGGTCAGCTCAGCTTGTGTGTACCTAACTAATAATTACTGGTTTTCTTTCTCAACGCTCATTTTTGCCCTACAGTAGAATATAAGAACAATGGTTAGTGAACAGCAATGTTATTAAAGTTCTTTTTGAATATGATTTAGAAGGGGTAAACAAACTTTTTTATTTTGAACTAACATTTAATCTCTGTTAAGCATTATCATCATTACAAGGGGAGATCAGATAGTAAGGTGAAAATAATCATCATAATCTCGACTTTAGAATTTATGGAATTTGTATAGATATTGCAATTTCCTTGGCCCTTATGGGAATACTACCGCTATCATATACTTATATTCAATACGAGTTCCATCTAAATTCATTGACAAATTTCAAGTTTTTAGAGGGTGACCAAAAAAAAAGGTGATACTTTAAATTCTACCGCAAATATTTTGCTAACAGGGCCACACATAAAAAGAAATTATTCTTCGAAAGTCTGCAGCACACACTCAGTTTTATACCACTCTTTTTAACGAATTGTACAGTGCAAGCACTGTTCCTATCTTGAATCTTAGTTGAAAAAGTTGATACTCGCAGTAATCTATTTGCCAAACATTTTTACATCACTCCCGTGCATCTTTAAGGCCCGAAAAGCTCTGCATTACAGACTGCAGGGCTCGAAATGAAATGTATTAAAATAGTTACTTTTGGACCTGGTACGATCATCAGTATAATGGTAATTTTTTTCCAGTGAGAAGAGCCGCCGATACGCGGAACAAGGCGCCGCGCTGGTGTGTCTACACGTAAAGGGCATTGTGGAGAAGACTTATGGTTTTATTCCATCCGTGGGCACTAGGAAGTATATGAATTTCGCATCGGACGTTTCGTCAGATATAGCGGAAAAACGGGAAATAGAACAAAGTGAAGAGATGATCGAAAGGAAATCCCAAAAATTATCTAAAGACATTTTATGATGGATAAAAAGAAGTTCTCGCACATATTTATTTCAGAAAAATGCACCAATAATTAGTCATTTATTTGTTGTACTGTTGTTAATGCTAAGTCTAGCATTACTTCCGGTTTCAAAAGGTCTCTGACCTAAGAGAGAAATGTTTATTAATTTTTTATTCTTACTAACAAAAAATTTCTAATTTTCTTCATTTCGTAGTGGCCGTGGCTTTACTACTACTACTACGACATTCATGAAACTGCCACACGATTTTCAATTCTGTGATTATAAAGTCATTATTTTATTAAAGTTTTCCAATTACAAAGCTTGAAACAAAATTGCAGACTCACTTCGTAATCCTGTTCAAGGGAGATGATATATGCAGCCATTACGCTCGTCGGCGAGATCATGATGGAGTGATGTGCTAAAAGTTGGCCTACGTTATGAAGCCTTCCGATTGTTTTGCGCACATCAGCAGGAACCTTTAAAAAAAAAAATATATATATATATAAGCACGCCAGTCAATAAAGCAGGTGGACGAAGTGAATTTTTAAAGCTTTAACCAACATATTTCAAGAGTAGCGGTTAATTTTTGTAGCCACCGCCCTTGAAAGGGTAAAAGGCATTATGGTAGTAGTTATTTTAATTGAGATAAGTGTATACACAAAGCTCCAACTCTAGATTGGTTTCAGTTTTAAAAGTTCCTAGTTTGCCCCCATTTTCCAGCTAAACTACCCTTTCCTTATCCAAAGTGGCTGAAAACCGTTTTTCCCTATTATTTACCTTTTACCGAATTTCCTTTCATTTATAGCGCTTGTCATACCTGGAACAATGATGGAATTTGGTCTTTGTTCGCGCCCTAAAGTGATATGTGCAAGAACAAAGATAAGACCTTGGGTTTTCAAATAATACACGTTAGTGAAAGTCGCTAGTTAACTACAACACTGAAAAAAATCTTCAAAGTATATAAAATTCACCGGTTCGTCTACTTATTTTCTTGGTGGGACAAATTTTAGGGTGCTACACCAGCATTTTCTTTATTTTCCCGATACAAAGTATCAGTAAACGGGAGAGGGCGGGGGGATGAACAACGTTAGGCCAGTCAAATGCTATAGTTGAAAGGTTGAGCCAATCTTGCACGTCAAACCTACTTTCTCTAGTGGTGACGAATAAGAATTTGATTGGCCAGAACATCTTTGTTTACTACTTAAACTTTTTTCCTTTGTGGTTTTAAAGTGTTTACAGGTAAAATTCGGTGTTTAGAAGATTTTTAACCATGGTGGTTTTGTAATTCCAGTCTTCAGAATGGTTTCTGAAAACAATGTTGTACTTGAATGGCGTATTTACAACTAACAACAAAAATTGAGGGCAGCCTTCAAAGACGAAATTTACGTACACAGGTGCTGATGAATAAACGCAAATTTAGGGTATGGTACACTTTCACTGTTCAAATTACATATATTCATTAAACGGTCTGTATTTTCACCGACATGAAGCCAAAGTCTAGACTTGAGAAAGATCAAATTACAAAATCGTAAAACTTAAACTTAACGTAACTAGGATTATCGACAACATCGTGGCGATTATCGAAACACCACTTCCCATTAATCAATCAGCGAAGTTAAGCGATAATGGGTCTGGATGGGTAGTCGGATTGGTGACCATCGTTTGTAGTGAGATTATGTAGCGACCCGTGGTTCGGATCTCACGTAAAGTTGAAGGTCCCTCCTCCATCATATGACCTTAAATGTCGCGAAGGAAGTTAAACAACCCCATCAAACAAGCAAAAACTGAGCTTATCCCAAGCATACTCAAGAAGGCTTCAATCCCATTCAACCCACGAACAAGAAGTTTTGTTCTATCAATTCTGGCTAACTTGAAGACTTGGTACGTCGATCAATATTCAGATTGGGGAAATATGATATTATGCTGATAGTTCAGAGCATCACGCAAGGAAACTAATTTTGGCTAATACCTAGTTTTGGGCTACCTGATTTTAATTATCCGCCTATTTCATTCATTGAACCAATCTAGCCAACTCCTGAATCAGGGTTAGGTGGTGGTTTTAGGTTAGTTGTTTTTCATGTGACCAACTTTCAGCCAATCATGTTGAATGATCCAAAAGTTATAGAGTGGACACGTAAGTATGACGGAAGGACAAGTTCAATCCAGTATGCCAGTATGGTCCCTCCAAACTTATTTGGTCAGGGACATAATGAACTTAATGTAATAATTATCTGCTATGTACGATTTAAGAAAGTGAAAATTTCTCCGAAATAAAAATATTAAAGAAAAAACCATTGAACTAACCTCTTCGAAGTTGTCCGTGTATGAGGATGTCTGTTCATGGGGCATTGTTGGGGTGATATAAACGTAACCGTTGGCCCCGAAAATGACTCTAGCACCGCAGGGTAAATTGTGCATTCTCTGTTTGTCTTGAACTATCAACGACGGAGATACTTTCACCAACGTTCCTTGGGAAAGCTTTGGGAAGACATGTTCAATTAATGTGTATCCATTTCGGAGAGGCGGATGAAATGAGAACAACGTAAATAGAAGAGGGAGTTCACTATCGTAGAATATTTTATTACTGACTCCAAATTATATCAATGAAATATAATGTAACCTTTAAAAGAAATTAAAAGGCTTAAATTTGGATAAAATGCTGTTGCTAAAAAATATCTTTGGTTTACCAGCCATCAATAGCGTGTTAACACTGGACTACTACTAACACATTTCGCGTCAAAACTCTATCCTACCCTTGGGTCACTTCTTACGCGAAACGCGTTAAGTTGATCTGGACAAGAGTAAATGCAAAATTTCTGCGAGTATTGTTGTCTTGACGTATGTAGTGTGTCAGCTGCGACGATGCACAGATCAACTTTACGCTTTTCGCGTAAGAAGTGACTCAAGGATAGGATAGAGTTTTGACGCGAAACGCGTAATCGAGTAGTCCAGTGTTAACTGGCAAATCTAGAAACGTCATTGAAAATACTGATGGGAATTAGAGGATACAGTATACAAGTGAATGAGTGATATAACACTCGAATGCAGTGAACAATAATAACTAGCTCCAATATTATGACTCGGAGGTAACGAAGAACCAAGTTTCAGGAAACATGAAATTTTATTTTTATTACTCCAATTTGCATCTAGAGAAACAAAAGTTTCTTCAGGCAACCTTCAACACGGTGTATTTAAATTAGTGATGTACCGATTCCAAAATTTAGCCGATGCTAATGCCAATTCTTTGCCTATATTTTAAAAAATCAATTCCCTTCAAAAATTTTACTAATCTAATGTGAAAACTTTCAATTTTCACATTTCAAATTTGTTTAGATGATTTTCCTTAGATCACTCCACAATATACAGCAATAGAATTTGTTACTCATATGCCGTAGCTACAATTATGCCAAAAAGTTTTATTACTCAGTAAAATGATAAAGTTTTATTTTAGTTTCATAAGTTCAATACCAATACTTAAAATAATTGGTTTTTATTAAGGTATTTTCTTTCTTCAACAATGTCAACAATAATAAAAATTTGTATTACAATTTAAAGTCCCTGGTGGCCAATTTGAATAAAAAAAATGAATATATAATTTGGGTTTATAAAATCATTAAATAGTCAACATAAGATGGTTTAACATAGAAATTATTAAGTAAAACTTAATATAAGATTATTATTATTATTGATATAGGAGAGTTTATATTTAGAGAGCTAGTAAGAGAAAATGTAAATTTATGCGCAACTAAACTAAAGCTTTGCCTTTTTCGTAAATGTAAATATTTTTATATAATTACATTTTCAAACGAGTATAAATTATCATAAATGGTGGGTTTTTTTGTCTGTTCAATTTTCTATATAGATTGATTTTTTGTAACGAAAATTTTAAAATTTAAAGTAATCGGCGAGAGAATCGGCTAAATTTGGCCGATTCTGCCCGGTGCCGATTAATCGGTACACCACTAATTTAAATGAATGGTGCAAAATTATATTGTAATATACACTTATTGAGTTGATATTTTCCGAAAATTTAAAAAGCATTTGATTCAGTAATGTTTCAAATTTTATATGTATTTAAAATTTAATAAATCACCATATCTACATTTCATAACTTTCAATAACTAAACGAAATCTACGCTCTAATTCAGTGAAAACATCTTCCAAAACAGTTACAGGAACTGATGCTACATCATCTCTAATGCGTATTTTTAGGTCATTAATAATCCTTGGTTTATTGCAATATACGGTTGTCTTTAAATCGCGTGCAACTACAACCAAACGTTCACGTTTGGCGAATCTCTCATGTTCGTATATTTCTTGTAGATTTTGTAGCTTTCAGATCTTGCTTTTACGACGGTTTAACCTATCAGTTATGGAAAGTTGTCTCGTTACTAAAAATGAGATTTGAAAGAATGCGATCATCAGTTTCAATAACTTTTTGATAGGTGTTTATTCTTGTACTAGTGAAGTTGTAGCATTATCATCTCCGTGCAGTTGGTGAACCTGTATCTTAAAGCTTTGTGTACAATTTTATGCGAAGAGGAGTATGGGCATGTTTAACTAAGCTGCTGCTCTTTTGTCGATTTTTTTTGGTTTCTCTGGAGTATTTCTTGGTCTACAGGAGGATTTCCCTTTTTTGACACTTCCTTCTGTAGTGAACTACTTTACCCACACTCGGATAAGATTTCTGCGCGGGTTTGTTTAATTCACGCGTCAAGTCTTTGGGCTATAATGACCTGATCCGCATTGGTGAACCCACCTTAGGAGCTTAACCTTCTTTTGAACAGACTATTAAGTATTAAAACTAAAGCCTAGAGCAGACGAAAAATATATAGTAAAATCAAATGTGCAGTCTTGTTTAAAACTATGTATTTCCCCCCACTATTTAAGTTTTTATATAAAAAAAATTAAACTTGCATTACTGAATCAAACGAACTTGAATTTTTTCGAATACATCATTTTAATAACCATTTCATTTTGCACCACTCATTTCAATACGCCTTGTACTATTATTAGAAATATATTCTCAAGTGGAAATATAAGCTCTTAACTTAAGTAATTTAATTACAAAAACAAAACCTAACAAACGTACAACAAACCTATTTATTGCTTTGTAATCTCTATCATATTCATATCTTGATGCGACAATTTACATTAACAGGGATAAAGGGGAGTTATTAAAGATGAGAGAGAGAGGACGAAACAAATGAAAAAATGCGTGGAATATCTCCTATACAAGCGTCGTTCTTTACGTTAATTATACTGCGTGTTTGCAGTTAAATGTATATAATGTTACGGCATGCGAGAGGTGCCCCCTTGGGGCATTGGTTTCTGCGCGTATGTAGAAGAATTACGGCATTTGAATGAGTGAGGCCCATGGTGTAATGGTTATCATATCTGACCGGCAATCGGAAGATCCCGGGTTCGATTCCCGGGTGGTTACCTCATTTTTTCATTTGTTTCGTTCTCTCTCTCTCATCTTGCGCGGAATATCTCCTATACAAGCGTCGTTCTTTACGTTATATATATATATATACATATATATATATATATATATATATATATATATACACAGCGTGTCCCAAAGAAATGTATACCCACTTTGTTCGATAATACCAGCTATGAGGATAATAAATATATTACTGTTTATATGTTTTTTAATAAAGAATTTTCTCCTGAATCTAAATATGTAATTATTTTTATTAAAAATTGAAGAACAAAAAAGTTACAGATGTTTAAATTAGAATTATTATTTTCGAGACTTCATGTGCGATATTTTCTAATATTTTTTTTTATGGCCTGGCGCCTGCCTTTTAACCGACTGTTTTGAGATACTTATGTTTAGTGCCTAGCTTAGCCTAGCCATTTCGTTGAGTTCTAATTAGGCAAGACTACAGTTTTGCTCTAACCTTATCTAACATCTTATAACTCTGCGACGTTTGTTCTTTTCTACTGTAAGTGAGAATTGCCCTTAAAAATGGCCAACTTAAGACTAACATTCGACCAACGTAAGTTTGTATTAAAGTGGTACTTGAAATCAGAAAACATAAAAGAAGTCCAAAGACAGTGGAGACGGGAATTTGAAACGGAACCACCAACGCGGATTACAATTGCACGTATACGAGATAAGTTTGAAACCGACGGCACTGTGCAAAACTTACAAAAACAACGTTCTGAAAGACGTCGAACATCTTAGATAAAGTGTCATTTAACCATGGAATTTGTAATTTTTTTGAATTAACTAATAATTACAACATTTATGCTTCAATATCAACACTAAACATAAGTATCTCAAAACAGTCGGTTAAAATATTAGAAAATATCGCACATGAAGTCTCGAAAATAATAATTATAATTTAAACATCTGTAACTTTTTTGTTTTTCAATTTTTAATAAAAATAATTACATATTTAGATTCAGGAGAAAATTCTTTATTAAAAAACATATAAAAAGTAATATATTTATTATCCTCATAGCTGGTATTATCGAACAAAGTGGGTATACATTTCTTTGGGACACGCTGTATATATATATATCAGCGGTCCCCAACCTTTTTGTGCCGAAGAGCACATTCAAGACTACCGGTAGTGCGGCGGGCACCATTTACTTTTTCAAGGCAAATTTAAGGCAGTACGATGAACAAGGATGGGCTAACTAAGAATCTTAGAAAAATTATCAAAACGATAACTTAATTTATTTATAAAGAAATAATTATTTTCAAATAAATGAGCATCTGTTTCTGTAATTAACTACTAAAATTTAATAAAATGTTAAGTATGTTACATATTTTAAATATTTAGTAACTAAATATTTAAAATATGTAACATACTTAACATTTTATTAAAAATCCGCCCGGGTGCCTTATTTTTCATTTGTTTGTTATTTCTCTTCCTCGTGTGCAGAACACTCCTCTATACTTACGTCGTTTATTATATATATTATATATATATATATATATATATATATATATATATATATACAGGGTGGGCCGTAAGTTTCCATACATAGGAAAAATAAAATTTTTTATGGACAACCATTTTTATTTATATAATATGCTCTACATGGTTGCCATTGTTTTGAAAACACATTTCAATACGTGTTCCCCACTGTTGATGAACACGCATTAGCACAGTTGACGTTATGCTTGTAATGGCGTTGGTGATACGTTCCTTTAGATGATTTATGTCTCGTATCTTTTCCTGATACACCATGGCCTTCAAGTGCCCCCAAAGATAGAAATCAAGGGGGGTGAGATCTGGGGATCTGGGAGGCCACTCCACAGGACCACGCCGACCAATCCAAGCATCCGGAAACTGCTGCTGATCCAAATACCGACGCACGTGAAGACCATAATGAGGTGGAGCTCCATCTTGCTGGAAGTAAACTGGGAAGTTACCTTCCTCGTTTAGCAGGGATGGGAAAATCTCTTCTTGCAACATGTTAAGATACCTTTCGGCATTAAGATTTCCACTGACAGAAATTGGTCCAATAATTCTGTCACCCCATATCCCGGCCCACACCATCACTTTACCGGCACCTTGCATCTTCGTCGGACTCAGCCAGTTAGGGTTAGCATTACTCCAATAACGTATGTTTTGCCGATTAACCTCTCCATTGACGTAAAAATTTGCTTCATCAGTAAACAAGATCTTACAAACGCGTATTCTTAGGGTATCTGAAACATAAAAACAAACGTTTAAATTTTCCTATGTATGGAAACTTACGGCCCACCCTGTATATATATATATATATATATATATATATATATATGATGAATAAAACCAAGAAGGAAAAAGAAACACAAAGGGGTGCTCAAGCGCTTTCGTCTAATGACATCCTCAGGAACACTGGAGTGAAAGGACAGATCAAGGCAATATATAGGTTACAAAAATAAACATACATACATACATATTCATATATACATATACATATATATATATACATATACATATATATAGTAAGCATAGAAAAAATTGTGGGAGGAGCAAACATTTGTATGGGAGATTGACACTTAGCACTTCAGCCGACATTCAATATAAATTCAAATGGCTTGTTTATGAAACAGGTCACAAAAGAATAAAGAAATAAAAATAAATATAAATATAAATTGAGAAAAAATTAATTACAAAATAGTGCCTTAGTGATATATATATGTCACAGCCTAAATAACCATAAAGAAATAAACCGGCAAATAAAAAACCCACAAATATACATACATACATACATACATACATACATACATATATATATATATATATATATATATACATATATATATATACATATATATATATATATATATATACATATACATATATATATATATATATATATATATATATATATATATATACACACATATACATATATATAGTAAGTAAAGAAAAATTGTGGATTTGTATGGGAAAAAATGACACTTTTAGCACTTTGGCCGACCTTCAATATAAATTCAAATGGCT
>JAJOZX010005137.1:172500-187500 GCA_023014485.1 Bathynomus jamesi
ACACAGATACATATCAACAAATTTTGAAACAATGAGCGCTATGCTTTGGTTGATGAAGTTTTAGGCGTCGTAAAATACAAGGGGTAAAGGTAGGGCCCGCTTCGTAGGGCCGGTGGGATGGGCGCGTTGTGGAACTCACATGCGCAGCAACCTTCCCTTGCTGTGAGTTCTGGGTGATTTGCAGTTCATACTCAGATCAGTGAGACGCTGCGTTCTTTGCTAGAAAGACTAGTTAGTGTAGGCGTTTCCTTGCGTTTTAATAGATTTCGATCTGGTAGCGTCATCGTTACACAGACGGAGATAGACATGCGAAATATGTATATATTTAAGTAGGTTCAGCTCACGATATGGCGAAAGCAGTTCCATCTGTTGGCGTTACCGCTACACAGATACATATTAACAAATTTTGAAACAATGAGCGCTATGCTTTGGTTGATGAAGTTTTAGGCGTCGTAAAATACAAAGGGTAAAGGTAGGGCCCGCTTCGCAGAGCTGGTGAGATGGGCGCGTTGTGATTGAAAACTGGCTGAAGAATAGGCGGCAGAGGGTTGTAATTAAAGGGGTTAGTTCGGGTTGGGCCTCGGTCACTAGTGGGGTTCCTCAGGGTTCCGTTTTGGGGCCACTGGTGTTTATCATTTACATAAATGATATCGACGGTGGCATCGTCAGTCGGATCGCCAAATTCGCTGATGACACCAAACTTGGGGCCAATGTTGGGACGCCCGAAGCGATCGAGGAACTGCGTGCGGACCTAGGTAGGATAGGAGAGTGGTCCGAAAAGTGGCAAATGCCGTTTAACTTGGGTAAATGCAAAGTGATGCACATTGGCTATGCCAATCCCAAGTCGGACTACTCAATGTTGGGGAGTAATATCGAGGCGACTGATTTGGAAAAGGACAGGTGTGCTAATTAGCAGCGACCTTAAGTTTACCAAACAGTGCGTAAAGGTTGAAAAGAAAGCCCAGAAGCTGTTAGGTTATATCAGGAGGCAATTTCAGTTTCGGAACAAGGAGATTGTGCTCTCTCTGTACAATTCCCTGGTTCAGCCGCACCTGGAATATGTTGTGCAGTTTTGGTCGCCCACCCTCAGGAAAGATATTGAGAGGCTGGAGCGAGTGCAAGCGAGGGCCACAAAGTTAATCCCTTCCGTTAGGCATTTGGGCTACAATCGACGGTTACGCGCCCTGAACTTGTTTTCGCTGGAAACTCGGAGGCTGCGCGGTCAACTGATCGAGGTTTTCAAGCTCTTACGCGGGTTCAACGATGTCGATTTTAGAAGCATGTTTAGTTTAAATGATAACCCAACTCGCAACAATGGTTGGAAGTTAGATTTGAAGCGGTTTAGGACAAGTGTGTGTGGGAATTACTTACGTATAAGATCTGTGACACGTGGAACAGGTTACCTTCAGAAGTTGTGAGCAGTTCCTCTGTGGATCATTTTAAGAAAAGGTTAGACCAAATCTTGCACACTATTTGAGGGTGTAAAAAATTTTCCCTGGCACCCGTTGCCATTGGTACCTCCTCGGTATGGGCCGCAAGGCCTTTTGAGGTACTTCTTTTCCTTGTAACTCCTTGTAACTCTCTCTCTCTCTCTCTCTCTGATCACACCGCATGGCAATGTATCCGTATAACGTTAATAACAACCGAAACTCGAGAAAATATATACTCTGCCTTCCGCTCTATCCCAAATCCTTTTCTCTTAGTAACCTCTTAATACAAACTAATCTATCATATTTTGCGACTTTTTAACTCTGGTAGGATTCAATTCCATTCCTATAGTGTAAGATACTTAAATTCATGTGTGTATTATGCCATATGATGTGCGTAATAAATAATCATTTTTAAGTAGTTGGAGCGTTCTAGGTCATCTGTAGTAATCTATAGACTACCCCCTCAAGCCCACTCTCAACACTTAGATTCCCCTAAGACACAGGCGTCTTCAAGTAACATGAATGCGTAGAGATCTAAGGTGTTAGATTCCATATTATATAATTTATGTGCTAGGTTTAAGAACGCTGGCACTGAAGGATGGAAGGAAAGGACAGTAAAAGCGATAATAGGTTTAATGAAGGAAGTGGAATGACGATGGAGGTAAGCGTTGCTATGTCGAAGGAAACGAGGTTGGGTGGGGAATTACGAAGGGAGGAGGAAAGGGAGCCAGAGATTATTAATCTAATTCTGCCACCACGTTCTCCTGATATGAATCCGATTGAAAACCTTTGGGCAATAATGATTAACGAATGGGAGCAACGCAATGAAAGAACATTTGAAGCAGTTTTAGCTCACACGAGGAATAGTTGGGAGAGCTTACGTCGAACACCAAATATTCCCTACAATCTGGCCTCTTCTATGCCGCAACGATTGCAAGAAATTATTGATGCCGGAGGAAGCTATACGAAATACTGATGTTAAAGCCATGACGTAAATGTGTATCGAATATATATTTATGTTAATATAGAATTTTATTATATTTTTATGTTTGACATCTATAAAAGTATATATTGTGACCATGAAAGAACTTTACTTATCCTTAGTTAGAATCTTTTCTTGCAATGTCTACGCTCGTGGAGATGATAATATATGCATTGTTGAAACAAACTATGAGAAGGTAATAGTTTCAGGAAAAAAATAAAAACTGGCAACATCGAGGCCATCACATGTTTATGGGAATTGTCATATGATATGCTACCAATAAACTCTTATATACTATTATATACAGTTTACTATATTACGTAATAATTACGATGAACAAATCAAATGCAAATTTCT
Organism: Bathynomus jamesi; assembly: GCA_023014485.1. Classification (NCBI taxonomy): domain Eukaryota; kingdom Metazoa; phylum Arthropoda; class Malacostraca; order Isopoda; family Cirolanidae; genus Bathynomus; species Bathynomus jamesi. The sequence continues at coordinate 175,270 of JAJOZX010005137.1, forward strand.
CTGATTCACGGCCCACCAGTCTTGCTTTAGACTAATGACTTTCATAAGATGGAATAGGTTACCACTTAAAACAATGGATAAACTATCTATTAGTGAGACGACCGTGACTTCCTCGAAATGCGAGCGCGTGAGAGGTTCACTGAGGAATTTGATCATTAGATTCTTCACGTAGGATATGTATCACAAACAACAATATTGACAACAATTCCGGTGCTACTGTAGTATGCGGTCTACCTACGATTCGGCGGTCTACCTTTTAATTATAGCTTCTTATCTTGTTTACTAATTGTTTGTTTACATCCCATTGTCAATCGCCCTTGACGATTGGTTAAGTTTAGTCATGATATTTTCGTTAGTTTTAACGAAAATATCATGATTAAACCTAACCAATCGTAGGTAGACCGCATACTACAGTAGCACCACAATTCCCAACAATTACTTAATATCAATCATTGCATTTGAGCAAATAATTTAGACCTGCGTCAAAATAACTTAGGTATCATGCCATGATTTGGGATATTTTCGGAATTAGTCGTTCTCTATAGTCTACAGTATATATTGAGATGGTATAATGTAATGCCCAGCTAATATTATGATGACTAGGATTGCTCCATAACCATCCCAACATCCCGAAACTTGCTCCATTCTGCTTCTTAATCATTTGTATTTTAAACACTAAAATGTAGCAGAAGTGACGTAATAATGGACGTCATTGATGGGGTTAGAGCAATTTTGTGCACCAATCCGAACACACCTCCGCTGCCATAAGGACCGCCCATTTTATACCTAACAGACTAGCTTGGGACGAGACAGAGGCGCGAGACTTACTGTAAGCACTGTACCTCACCTTACCTTACCTTACAACCTCACAAAGGTTCTGCGTGTTGATTTCTCATTTCGCGAAGGTCAAGCTTGTAGGTGTATATATATATGTGTGTGTGTGTGTGTGTTTGTATATATGTGTGTATATGTATATATATTTGGTTATGCGGGTATACATGTGTAGGTGTATTATTTGTAATTTTTTCAATTTATATTTATTTTTATTTCTTTATTCTTTTGCGACCTACCGTTTTTTCAGACAATAATTATAAAAACAAATCTTTGGTAATTTTTTCCCTTATGCATATAGTATTATATATATATATTCTGTATATATTGCGTTTATATTTCGTATATATACCGTATATATGTTGTATATATTTTTATGGTTCTTTATATATCATCTAGGCATCATTTTGTTTTCCAATTTATATTTACTTGTACTTTTTTATTCGTTTGTGACTATAATATGCATGATTCAGACAATAACTAAAAAACCTGTGGTAATTTTTCCCTTATAAATTGGTGTGCCTCTCTTAAAATTTATCTTTCAATTTATTATTATTATTTTTTATTATTTTTTAATTTTTTTTTTTTTTTTTGGTTTATTTCTTTATTTCTTCGTGACATATATATCAATTTGGCATCATCTATTAAATTGATTGTAAACTTCCCTTTTGAGCTTGAATTTGTAGACTCCACTTACAATTTTTGTTTTTTTATCTGTTGGGTTATTTCTTTATGGTTATTTTGGCTGTGACATATATATCACTAAGGCACTTTTTTTATATTTATATTTATTTTTATTTCTTTATTCTTTTGTGACCTGTTCCATAAACAAGCCATTTGAATTTATATTGAAGGTCGGCCAAAGTGCTAAAAGTGTCATTTTTTCCCATACAAATCCACAATTTTTCTTTACTTACTATATATATGTATATGTGTATGTGTGTGTATATATATATGTATATTAGGGTGTTTCATAAATTAAAAGTTTGGAAAAATTTTAATCCACATGGATCCCCTTCTTCCATTTGCTGAGGAGACTGATAAACCGAAGTATTAATTCAATAGTTTAAAGTTTACGGGTCCCCAGTTTGATGCTCTGGCAGATCATAAACGGAAAAAATTAAACAAAAATCTGTCAATGAATTTTTATTCAACAAACGAGTACCATTTCACTACACATTTTCACAAAGATACAAAAAACATAACCACTTCTTGCGAATCATTTGTCCATGAAATCCTTCTTGGTTTTATTCGGGTATTTCGCCCTATGCTGCATCACAGTTTTGAGCAAATACTGCTTCTGCTCTTCGTTCTTCGTCAGAGAACAGTTGAACTCTTTGGTGAGCGCGATGGCTCTTTCGGCCCGATCGTTGACGACAGAGATTTTGTTAACAGTTGCCGCTGCTTGCTTGAAGCCCTCTACTTCAGTCCACTCGGCAACTGGCTTTTTCAAGAATTCTGTGTCCAAGTCATTGTCAGGTAGGAGCTTACCGTCCCAATGCAAGACAAGAGGCTGACCAGGACAAACTTCGTCGGATTGATAACTTTCAGCAGCCACCTTCCTGAGAGCCTTGCGTGTGCGGTACATGGTACTGGCAGAAATGGACAGTTCATCCAAGTCAAAACCTAGTGATTTAGCCGCTGCAGCGTACGACATAGCTGAATCGCGGTACGAAATATTCAGCCGATCGTAGGTAGTCGTCACATCCTGTGAGATCAGATTCCTGCGTCGCATCTTGGTATTTTCCTTGGAGGAGGATGGAAAAACTTCCACGGTTGGGTCAACGACATCTGAGTCAGTCTCTGACGAAGTTGAAATCACTAAAGCCCCCGTATCTTCTGCAGCTCCTTGTTCCTTCCTGGCCTTCTCCTGTTGTTCCTTAATCTTGTCCAGCCTCTTCCTTTTCCTAATCTCCTTATAGTGAAGCTTCATGTCAACAGGGCCCATGCTGCAGGAATTTGGATCTTCACGCTGCATGTCGAGAAAGTGGATGTCCTCCTGATTCTTCATCATTTCCTTAGCCTGTGAATGAGCAATGTCCATGATCTCCTTCGCTATTGCCTCCTTGAACATCGCCTCCTTCACTCGGAAGGACTCTGCTTTACGTGACTTGTGCTTCACAAGCCGGTCGTATTCCTTGAGAAGGGATTCCATCTTCCTCAAGGCCGAATCTCGACGCATCATGGGGATTCTCGCTCTCTCCCAAAATATGAGACAGGCATCCAGGCACAGGTTCAGGCATTTAGTACGTCCAAATTTTTGCTCCTTTTGGTGGTAAAAGCACTTTTTGAGTACTTGCAACTGAGTTGGAAGGCCACTTGATGTGATGTTCGCATCCGTCTGGCCAATAAGAAACACTTCTGTTTTCGCTCTGGTAGACACCTGGAAAAGAAAACAAACTAAATAATTCCACAGAAATAATTTCACATCGTAATTAATTTCATTAATTAAATAAAGAAAAGCAGTAACTGGGACTCGAACCAGTGTCATAGCCGTTTGGCGGCATCGCTCAAGTCGGCGTACACAGCACGCTATCCACTAACCATCTAGGGAGTGGATAGCGTTCTGTGTACGCCGACTTGAGCGATGCCGCCAAACGGCTATGACACTGGTTCGAGTCCCAGTTACTGCTTTTCTTTATTTATAAAACTGATACGTGTACACTACGTTCTCTTTGACAATTCATTAATTAAATAAATTTCAATACCGCAGTAAAATTACATTAATTAGTATCATAAATAATTACCAGCTTAGTTGTCCAATATGCAACAGACTAATTAATTTCATGTAATATTAATAATAATATCACTACCACAGTAAAATGACAGAAATTAAATAATAATAAATTTCAATACCACAGTAAAATGAGATAATTAGTAGCATATATAATTACCTCCATAGTTGTCCAATAGGCTATACAACACGAACCGCTCAAGTGACGAAGAAAACCGTCTTCACTGCAGGCAGGCGAGAAATGAACTGACAAAAAGTCGTCAAAGTTGGGGACCTCTAAATGCAGCGCGATCTGGTTCAAACTTGCACAAACGTGTTTTCTTGTTCTTTAGAATACGGAGAAACGTGTTGATTAAAACTCCAAGCTCATTTTTATTTTACCCTATAGGTATGAAACACCCTAATGTATATATATTTGTGGTTTTTTTATTTGCCGGTTTATTTCTTTATGGTTATTTAGGCTGTGACATATATATCACTAAGGCACTATTTTGTAATTAATTTTTTCTCAATTTATATTTATATTTATTTTTATTTCTTTATTCTTTTGTGACCTGTTTCATAAACAAGCCATTTGAATTTATATTGAATGTCGGCTGAAGTGCTAAGTGTCAATCTCCCATACAAATGTTTGCTCCTCCCACAATTTTTTCTATGCTTACTATATATATGTATATGTATATATATATATATATATATATGTATATATATATGAATATGTATGTATGTATGTTTATTTTTGTAACCTATATATTGCCTTGATCTGTCCTTTCACTCCAGTGTTCCTGAGGATGTCATTAGACGAAAGCGCTTGAGCACCCCTTTGTGTTTCTTTTTCCTTCGTGGTTTTATTCATCATAAATATTTTTCACGTGTCACTTTCGTGAAATAATTTTTCATATATACAGGGCGTCCCAAAAAAATGTATACACACTTTAAATAATTATAAAGGCAGTGTTTATTAAAATACATTTCATTTTCAAAATGTAATAGAATCTACAGACATTATTTAATTGTTTTGTCATCGCCTGTTTTCAAACTGACGTCCGTTCTGGTTCAGGCACTGCTGATAACGCGAAGCAATGGAATCGCAAACATCACGAAACATTTCGTTTGGTATTTGTGTGCATTCTCGTTTTTTTTCAATGGCTGCTCTCAATTCAGCGACTGTTGCAGGTTTTATAGCGTAGACTTTGTCTTTTAAGTATCCCCATAAAAAAAAAGTCTAGTGGTGTGAGGTCTGGTGAACGCGGAGGGTATTCTACGAAACCCCTTCGTCAATCCACATCCACATCGTGCCAAGTACCACTCCGCATACTCCACTCTTCGGTCCGGATCATCTTCATTAATAGCATGGACTAATCTTGGAATTAACGTTTCCATTGACAGCGCTTCAAAATGCGTTGGACAGACGATTCTGAAATTCCTACTCACGACTCGCTTGCGCACAGATTTTCTTGGACTTTGGTGATACGTTTTCCAGTACTCTTTCTTGCTTGTGGGCTTGTCGATGTCCGTGGTCTTCCGGAACGCCTTCTTGTGGACATTCTGAACAGTTCCATCGGCTTCAAACTTATCTCTAATTCGAGTGATGGTAAGTCGCGTTGGTGGATCTGTTTGAAACTTCCTCCTAAACTGTCTTTGCACTTCAACTGCGTTTTCACACTTCCAGTAGCATTTTAGAATGAATTTCCTTTGTTCAAAGCTTAGTCCTGACTGCCATTATTAATTCTAATGGTTAACTTGGAAAGAAAGAAACATCAATTGAGCTATCAGCTGTTAAAGTGTGTATACATTTTTTTGGGACGCCCTGTATATATATATATATTATATATATATATATATATATATATAATATATAATATATATATATATATATATATATATATATATATATATATATATATAATATATAGTAATGAAAACTATGATGTACTATACACAGACTTTGCTAAAGCGTTCGACAAGTGTGACCATGGAATCATAATATATAAACTGAAATATATGGGAATACAGGAAAAGTAGGGAAATGGATATATAATTTCCTTAGTGAGCGGGAGGCAAGTCGTTACAGTACAAGGAGTATCTTCATCAGAATCAGAGGTCCTCAGCTCAGTACCACAAGGAACGGTATTAGCTCCACTACTCTTCATATATGCTAACGACATAGATGAGGACGTTACCAGAGACAGCAAGTAACATCCTTGCAGATGACACAAAGATCAGTAGAAAATACGAAAACCAGAAGACATAGGATCTCTACAACCGACTAAACAAAATTTACAAGTGGACGGAAGACAACAATATGAAGTTTAACACCGAGAAATTTCAGCTATTACGGTACGGAAAAAAGAGAAGACCTAAAGTCCATGGAATATTAACCCCAAATGGACAGGAAGTCCAGAGAAAATTCCAGAGCAAAGATTTAGGGTTGTAATGACAGATGATGCGAATTTGAAACACAAAATAGATAGCAGTAAACAGAGCAAAGAGAATAACGGGTCTGATATTGAGAACTTTTAAACGAAGGGATAGGAATGTAATGATCCCCCTACTGAAAACCCTGATAATACCCAAACTGGAATACTGCTCGGTCCTAACATCCCCATATAAAAAAAGAGACATTAGACAGCTGGACGGGATTCAAGAAGTTCACAGCCAAGATCAATGGGTGCAAAGAACTAAATTACTGGGAAAGGTTACGAGAACTAAACCTATATTCACTGGAAAGGAGAAGAGAGAGATACACCATATTTACACTTGGAAAAATAAATGGAGAAACTAGTCCCTAATCTTAATCTGAATCCCATAACTCCCCAACAACGGTGGAAGGTAGAAACGGTAGACTGTGTCGTATTCCCAAATTGAAGGCGAGACAGGGAACATCCTTAACCCTGAAAGAAAATAGTTTTGTAGTGAGAGGACCAAAACTATTTAATCAGCTGCCAAAGACCTAAGAAACACGAAGGGAGTTGCAGTGGAAATCTTCAAAGAAGACTTGACGCCTGGCTCAGAACAATCCCCGATGAGCCGGGCGTACCTGGCTATGTGAGGTGGAGAGCGCAAGAATCCAACTCACTACTTCACCAGGCCAACTCGAGAGGAGGGGCGACACGCTTGACCTTCGCGAAATGAGAAATCATCACGTGGAACCTTTGTAAGGTTGTAAGGTAAGGTATATATATATATAGTGTCCGAGAATTATCTGTACAATTTTTGGCTGTTATTAAAAGTCAACCATGAAGTGTAGAAATTCCAGTGTTCTCCCATTTTACAGAGAATCTCTAAGTTTTTTCTGATACCAAGTTTTGACAAGTTTTTTAGAAATTCCAGTGTGTCCGAAAATTATCGTACAATTTCATCTTTTAATAAAATTCTTGATAACACACGTAAAATTCTTAAAAGATATTTAGAATCTGTATTTTCAAAGTTTCTTTTATTAAGTAACGTTGTTTACAAACATTCGATATGTGCACCATCAGTGATTCGCAAACATCCATCGATAAATAATCCAAATGTTGCCATGTACGCTGCAGCATATCCACATCAATTCGCTCATAGCAGCTGTGATTCTTGCTTTTAAATTATCAATGTCTGTCACCCGCGTATTGTAAAGAAAAAACTTGTCAAAACTTGTTATCAGAAAAAACTTAGAGTTTCCTGTAAAATGGGACAACACTGGAATTTCTACACTTCATGGTTGACTTTTAATAACAGCCAAAAATTGTACAGATAATTCTAGGGACACCCGGTATATATATATACAGGGTGTACATAAAGTCAGGATCTATTTTTGTGAAATAATTATTTTTTCTATTTTTTTTTCAGAAGCCTTAGAATGAATACAGAAGAGCGTGGCAATAGTAATTTGGCGAATCGAGGGAAAGAAATACAATGACATCAGAGAGAAGTTTAGAAGGAGATTCATAAGCGGGGCCAATAGACAAGACAATACGAAATTGGTGAACAAATTTAAACGAACGGGATCTGTAAATGATGAAGCAAGATCAGGACGACCGTGTATGTCAGATCTTACCGTGAATGCAGTACGCGGAATTATCACTGAGGAGCCACGTACGTCCGTTCGTGCTGCATCACACAGACTCGGCCCTCCGACGTCATCTGGCACAAAATTCTGAAGTTAATTTGCGAAGAAAAGCTATCATTTTGCAGGTTTACATGATTACATGAGAAAGATTTCCCTCGACGAAGTGCTGTGTGTGCTGATCTCGTAGAACAAATCTGGAGTGCGAGTGATAATTTAATGGACAACATTCTCTTTTAGTGATGAAGCCACTTTCCATACGTGTGGAAAAGTAAATCGCCATACTGTCGAAATTGGGCAGATGAAAGACGAATGATTTCGTCCAAAATTGGGAAAGAGACTCACCTAAAGTTAATGTCTGGATGGGTTTAACAAAATCTAAGGTTTATGGTCCTTTTTTCTTTGCTGAAGCTACAGTTACGGGGCTTATTTATCTGGACATGTTGCAGCAATTCCTTGAACCTCAGCTGATTGGGGATAGGATTGTTAGTACCGTCGTCTATCAACATGATGGTGCTCCTTGTCACTATGCCAAAATTGTTCAGGATTATCTAAATGGACGTTTTCCAAATCGCTGGATCGGACGCGGAAGCAACAGACCTTGGCCAGCGAGATCACCAGATTTAACCCCTTTAGATTTCTTTGCATGGGGCTTTATCGAATCGCACGTCTATCAGACGAAGATTACGAGTCTTGAAAACTTACGTACACGTATACGAACTGCTGCAGATAACATAACCCAGCAAATGCTCCAGAATGTGTTTAGAAATGCTGCGGAACGATTTGAGCCGTGCAGGGATACTGATGGGCGTCACGTCGAATCCTACACACACACATATATATATATATATAAAGGGTGATCCAGAGAAATGGGACCCAAAAGAAACCCCTGTAACTCTTAAAGTATAAGTCCTTTTATAAAATCATACGCATCATTTGAAAGAGGATAGTTACAAGTTTGTACAGGATTGTATAGGTTTTGACAATACAAGATAAGATACAAAACAAAATAAAAGTGTTAGTTAAAACTAACCCTTCAAGATGACTGCATGGACTGTGGAACAGCTGCGTTTCATAACTGAGCAATATTATGAGCATGGAAGAAGTGTAGTTTCAGCTCAAAGATCTTTCAAGACAAATTTTCAGATGTCAAAATCACCTTCTAAGAAAGTAATCCGTCGGTGTGTCAGAAATTTTTCCCTAACTGGCAGCATTGGAAAAAGAAAACCAACTGGAAGAGTGCGCACAGCAAGGATAGACGAGATCATTAACAGAACTCATGAAATTGTACAGGATAATCCTAACATAAGCATCAGACGTGCTTCTCAGCTGTTAGGAGTTGGATATGGAACAACACACCGTATATTCAAGCAAATTTAGTGCTCTTTCCATATAAAATTCAAACAGTGCAACAACTAAACGATGGAGATTTCGCACGAAGACGACAATTCTGTCAATGGATCCAACAGAAGGTAAATGACACCACCAATTTTCTAGCAACTTTGATTATGTCAGACGAAGCCCATTTTCACTTGAATGGAACTGTAAACAAACAAAATTGTCGTTTCTGGGCAACAGAAAATCCATTGAATATTACCGAAGTCCCGTTGCATAGTCAGCGTGTAACTGTTTGGTGTGGTCTTACTGCATCTCAGATCATAGGGCCGTACTTTTTCGAGGATTCCACCGGAAACACGGTCACTGTAAATGGTGATCGCTACGAAAAAATGTTGACCGATTTCCTTATTTCTAAATTAAGAGATCTTTGTCTAGAAAACCACTGGTTCCAACAAGACGGAGCTACCTGCCATACCACGAGGAACTGCATGGCAGTTTTGCGTCAAACGTTTCCAGGCGAGTTAATCTCAAGATTTGGAGACGTTGAATGGCCCGCAAGGTCTCCGGATTTTTCTCCCTTAGATTATTATCTCTGGGGATATTTAAAGAGTAGGGTCTACAGAAATAACCCAACGACCTTGCAAGAATTGAAGGCCGCCATCACAAATGAGATACAGGCCATACCACCGCACACTCCTGCAAAAGTGATGCCGAACTTACAAGCGAGAACACTGGAATGCTTGGCAACTAATGGAGCACATTTGAAAAGTCATTTTAAAAAAATAAATATTTCATAATAAACTTGTAACTCTACTCTTTCGAATGATATATAGTTTTTATGAAAGGAATTAAATATTAAGAATATTTGGCTTTTTTTTATGGGTCCCATTTATCTGGATCACCCGTTATATATATACACACACACACACATATATATTATATATATATATATATATATATATATATTCCCCGCAAGGGGGTTCTAAGCTCGTGCTCTTGAGTGCTCTTTGTGCTCGTTTGTACGTGCTTGTTCCTGGAGGTTTCACGTGCGCCCTCCCGGCCCTAGCACCCAAGGATGATGGGGCTCGACCCTGCAGTCCTTGGTCTTTTTCCACTTCGACTGTCCCCTCCACCCTTTCTTTTTCCTCTGTCTTTCCTCTCACTTTTTCTTTTTTTCCGCTGAGATATGCCCTTTAAATAGAGGCGAATCGGTTCTTCCTGAACTAAAAAAAAAAAAAAATTATATATATACACACACACACACACACATATATATATTAGGGCGGATCGAAAATGAGGTTTTTAAACTTTTTTCGAAAATTCAAATATGGCTAGTGCGGAAAATATGTGGGTTGCTATAGATAATGACTGTGCATAAATATTAGTCCTGCGAAATTATATCTTCAGGTGCCACAAAGCCGTCGAAAAAAGTGAAATATAATGATTTTCTTATATTCTGCATTAGTACAATAACTGAAACTTACTTCTTATTATTATATTAAGTGTTCCAATTACCAAAATAGTTACTGAATTACGCAGCTCTTAGTTTATTTAGATCAATGTTCTTTTGATTAATGATCTAAATAATCAGAACTCACCACGAGGAGGTGGCTGCGTGTCGAGCTTCACTCATGCCCTCCCAACCACCCATCCTTGCGCATGTTTTTTTCTATTAACGTTTTATTTAAACTTTATTCAGCTTTACTTTCGAATGATGGCATTTTTTTACGTGACTGAAGTGTTGATCTTTGAAGCCATCTCGCGCGTTCAATCCAAATACTTTTGATGATGCTTCAGTCACTAATTTTACCATTCTTTCTAGTGTTTCTACTACTTGTGTATGACAAGGGAATTTCTCGAATGGAGGGGTACTCTGTTTTCTATGAATTCTTCAATCTCATTTTCTGTCAGGTGTCTTGTCACAGGTGGTTCAGTGACAATGCATTTTTGCCAATAATTAAATCAGTATATCAGTAGCTTCAAACTGAATAACAGGTACTGTGAAACGCCTCACAACTTTTTCCTTGTTTGTTTGCCTTGCTTTCTTTATTCGCCTCCACGCTAATTCTCTTATGGCGCTGCGGTCATCATGAATCATTGATGCTAGAATATTTTCTGGATTTGCAAAAAATGCATTTCTTTGTATGACAGGGTTTACAATATCCTTTACTTCGTCATTCAGTGTTCTGTTAGTTCATAGTTTGAAAACATGTTTTGAGCCATTGACAAAAGACGTACTTGCTTAATAGAAAACCACATGGGATGTAGACCTTCATTATAAAAGAAGCAATGTTCATGAGGTTCTCAGATGGACTTACAGTTGAAACGTATAGACGAAGCAAACGATTTGCTGTAGTCAGCCATCGTGATGTGCCATTTTGCCTGGACTACGATGAGCAAGATCTGGAGAGCAATACCTTTGTTATGGCCTGATGAATATCAATTAGATATTTTGGTCGGTGCTAAGATCTTCACAGTCTACAGTTGGTTCCTCAGCATCAATCCTTTCAACTCGACAATAGGAAGACTCTCACAGTCTCTAATTCCCTGCCAATAGGACCGGTGAATCCGCGGGGCCAGATGTTTTTTCCATCCAGTTTTGCAACTAAATGGCGTAATGGCAATTCATTGGCATGGAGCTGGCACACTAAATGTTGAACTGGCTTCTTCAGCTTCAATTCTATAAGCCTTATAAACACCTCCCTTTTCCAGTGTTGACTGCTGCACCATCGCATCCAATGGCAATAAGGTTTTCCAGGTTCATGTCATTATTTCCAATATACTCAAACATTCCTTTACATATTTCTTCAGCTGATCCAGAATTCACAGAATAATGGCCCAAATAATCTGAACCAGGTTCTCTCACTAAAGTGATATGTTCTTCTGTACCTTCTTCTGATATATTTGGACTCTTTTTTTCTTGGAAGAGTGTAGAATCTTCGACCATCAAAATAGATTCCTCTGATTGGGACCTGATTTTGATCTTTCATAATTTCTGATCTCTTCTTTTGTCTTTCCTTCTGATTTTACTCCTATCCACTACTTCAGATGTATTGTCAATAGAAACTTCTCCAATATCTTGCAATACTGCACTAACAATGAATGCTGCAGCTCGATCTGAAACTGCAGTCCTGTCACAAGCAGTAGCCACTGAAGGTAGATTTGTAGTTTTCCTTTCTTGAATAATTGTTCTTCAGGTTGTTCGAGCTTTCTCTTCGAGCTAACTGGCTCTGGAAATGTATCGTCTGACATTTCGCAGATTCACTTTCACTATTTGATGTCG